>VICI01003662.1:0-12690 GCA_019593645.1 Akabosia matsudoensis
GCCCACGACTCTGCAGACAGACCTTCCGGAAACGACATCCGGGTTTGTGCTTATGAAATTTCTCGAACAAAAACTTTTAGCTTTGCATAATGCTCGCAAAAAAAATCCATATTTACTAATTCATAGGAATCTGTCTGTTACTTTCGATATTTTGAAAAGGAAACATTGTCTCGCATTTAAGATTTAGATTTTGTCTTGAGTAGCCCGATCTCAAAAGCATGTTTTGTCCACACTCCCTTGGCAAACAAAAGTAGCACGTCTGGCAATCATTTTTATGCAAACGAAAGTTTCAGTCATGATGAGACAGGAATATGCGTAATTATGAAATACATATAAGCTACATGACATCGACAATAAGTTAGGGTAAGCTGGAATTTTATGGATGTAATAGTGTTGATGAGTGTCCGACCTTGACTGATCGCACCCACGGAATATCCTCCGAGAAGCGTTTCTCCAGCGCAGTCTGTGGTGCACTATATTTTGTTGTTAAATAGACATCTGAATTAGTGTTATACGAGTTCAGTTGAGTCATTATTAGGCAGGCACAAGACTTTTTATTTCGGACAAGCACTCCACATTAACGAAAAAAAAACTTTATTTGAGAATGAATGATTAAGTAAATATTGATTTTGTTCCGTCGCACTAAAAAGGTGTACCAAAGTCCTCTTCGAAGCACTTTGCGTGACGAACAAAAGACTCAATACTAATTAACGCTGCAAATAAGCTCAATACTCCAAACAAACTAATGTGTCGTAGCGCTTTTTGTGTAATAGTAATGATAATATTTTTTTATGCAAGATGTCCATAAAAGTATGCATATATGATATATTTACGTTAAAGTATGTGTTTAGATATGCTAAATTCAATATTCCCAAATTATACCTTAACCGAAGGTTTTGTTGGTATTTTCAGTCCGGACTCATCGGCTTTCATCGATGAAATACACAAGACTGGCGCTTATCATGGTTTACATTGGAATCGGAACTCTAGCTCTCGGCCAGATTTTTATATCGTCTTTCAATATCGTTTCGGAAAATCAGGTATCAAAAATAACGCCAAAAAACCAGTATAATAGAAGTAAAAAAAGGTTTTCACAGGTTGTTTGACTTTTACCAGTCTAATACTAACGTCAAGTTGCATATAAAACCTAATGACACGTTGCTCTACAATGCAATCACCTATCAAGATAAACAGTTTATGATAGATGACTACAGAAAATAAATGATTCCCGGTGGAATTTCATCCGAAAGGATGAAGATAACGTTTACGCAACCCTTCATCTCCGAATACTACGCTATTTTAAGCTGACATGATAAAAAAATGCAACATAAACATTTATAGTTGCTCAAGAATATAATTTTACTTTCCATTTCCAAGTCTATATGAATCCCGTATGAAAAGTTTTAGCACATGGAATGTGTCATATAGAGGCTTATCACCGGTCTTTTCTACATTATAGACGTTCCGCATCAGAAAGTTATATCTGGAAGCTTTACTCCGTCAAGATGTGGGCTGGTATGACACATCAACGGACAAAAACTTTGTCTCTAGAATTTCCGAGTATGTTTTCCATGAAAAAATCAACCCTTTCGATATACCATAAAAACTGAATTTTAATTTTGTCTCGCAGAGATTTAGTGAAAATTGGCGAAGCCACTGGAGAGAAAGTTGGTCTCTGCATTTTCTTCATGGCGACATGTCTCCTAAGCTTGGGAAACGCATTCTGGCACGGATGGAAACTTACTCTCGTCGTTTTATCGTCAGCCCCAGTGCTCGCAATTTCAGCTAGTATTGTTGCCGGTGTCCAGTCAAAAGTAGCCGCATCTGAACAAGAGTCTTACGCAAAAGCTGGAAATATTGCACAGGAAGCAATTACAAACATAAAAACAGTGATGGCATTCAGTGGTGCTGCGAAAGAAGTGGAGCGCTACGAAGACGGCCTTGAAGAGTCCAAGAAAGCAGGAAAGAAACGCGGCGCTATATCCAGTTTTGGAATGGGACTCATGTGGCTCATCGTCTACTCCAGCTATGCGCTCGCTTTTTGGTACGGAACGAAGCTTATCATTGAAGGACGCGAAAAAACATGCAAAGGAGAAAGAGCCCGAGTACAAAGCAGATAACATGATTATCGTACGTCACTCTAAAAAACGACCATGAAAGTACATTGTACTGGAACAAAAACTGATAAAATTCCTTTTTGCTTATCTTTTTTATCATTTTATGCCTAATGCAACAGGTTTTCTTCAGTGTGCTCATGGGTGCTTTTAACATTGGCCAATCTGCTTCCTACTTCGAGGCTTTTGCAACAGGGAAAGGAGCTGCGGCGACTATTTTTTCAATTATCGACAGGATCCCAGATATTGACAGCTACTCTGAAAGTGGAAAGAAGCCGCAAGGCAGGGCCCAAGGAAGAATTGAATTTAAAGATGTCGATTTCCATTATCCTTCTCGTCCAGATGTACCCGTATGTTTATAACTCATGCCCATAGGTCGTTGGATAACCTTTTTTTGATGAATTATGATCAATCTATACAATTTACTGTTGCATTTTTTAAAGATCCTGAAAAAGTTCAATTTGTCGGTGAAACCGGGACAAACAGTTGCCTTTGTCGGTCATTCGGGTTGTGGAAAGTCCACTTGCATTCAATTACTCCAACGATTTTATGATCCGTTGTCTGGCTCAGTAAGTATTACTTTCAGTATGAAGTAAAAGTGATGCAAATTTTCGGGGCACTCTGCGAAAAGTTGCTTGATTCAAGATTCTTTTTGAACAAGGTTAATTTGGATGGAGAGAATATCAAAGATTTGCATATCGGATGGCTGAGATCCCAAATTGGAGTGGTCAGTCAAGAGCCGATTCTATTCAACACAACGATTGCAGAGAACATCCGGTACGGACGAGCTGACGTTACCCAGAATGAAATAGAAGAAGCTTGCAGACAATCTAACGCCCATTTCTTCATCAACAAGTTGCCAAACGTAAGCGCACGAATAAGTGACAGGGAGCTTGGAGAAAGTAGACAGCTAATCAAAAGCTTTCTCTTATTTCAGAAATACGAAANAAGTTGCCAAACGTAAGCGCACGAATAAGTGACAGGGAGCTTGGAGAAAGTAGACAGCTAATCAAAAGCTTTCTCTTATTTCAGAAATACGAAACTGTTGTCGGTGACAGAGGTGCAGCTCTTTCCGGTAAGCAATGCGGCAGTTACTCCATCCCAAATTCAATACATTTTTTAGCATTAATCTAACCTAACCCAATTTCCCAAAAATATAGGAGGACAAAAGCAGCGAATTGCTATTGCCCGAGCGTTAGTCAGAAATCCAGCTATTTTACTTTTAGACGAGGCGACTTCTGCTTTGGACACCCAATCCGAGTCCATAGTTCAAGCTGCCTTGGACAAGGCTAGGCAAGGACGAACAACGTTGATTGTAGCTCATCGGCTGTCGACGATTCGAAATGCGGACGTATTGGTTGCCATAAATGATGGAAAAGTCCAGGAGAAAGGAACTCACAATGAGCTTATCAGTCAAAAAGGTCTTTACCATGCGCTTGTCCTTGCTCAAATGCATGGACGGGGTGAGGACTTGGATGCTGATGCCGTTGAGGATGATCAAGTTGACGACCTTGTCGAGCGGAAGACATCAAACCCAAGCGCTTTTGACCATCGAGGCTCGATAGTGTCTATTGAGGATGAACCAGTTATTGTCACAGCGGAAACCGTTGTTTCCGAAGATTCATTATCTGTACGTTTTATAATTGGGGGGAGGGGTCTAACTTTCGCATAAAGATTTGGCTATAAATCTTTTTAACGACCTTTTCAGGAAAAGGAACTCGCCAAACAAGCTCCAGTCAGACGACTTCTCAAATTGAACACAAACGAATGGCCTTTCATACTTATCGGAACTATTTCCGCTGCAATTCAAGGTGCCGTAATGCCAGTCTACGCGATTATTTTCGGTGACGTACTGCAAACGCTTTCCGAGCCGGACGCCGACAAAGCCCAGAAAAATGCAAACAACTATGCTCTGGCTTTTGTTGGAATCGGATTACTCGCAGGGATTTCGATGTTTTTGCAACTCTTCATGTTCAGTTTGGCAGGAGAGGCGTTGACGCAGCGTCTAAGAAAGTTGACCTTTGCTGCCATGTTGCGTCAGGAATTGGGCTGGTTTGATGAGCCCTTGAATAATATAGGATCTTTGTTGGCTAGACTGTCTGGGGATGCAGCGTCGGTGCAAGGGGTAACATGAGACTTTTTAGAATGCTTATTGTAGAAAAAATCTAGAGCCTATTTGATTGTAATCGTCTTTTATATTAAAAAAAAAAAATATTTTGATAGGCAACTGGCAGCAGAGTTGGAACAATTGTTCAAACTATCTCCACAATCACAATAGCCATCGGCCTTTCCATGTACTACAAAGCAAAACTTGGAGCTGTTGCGCTTGCCTTTGTACCACTCGTCATTGTTGCTACGTACTTTCAAGGGTTGCTCCTCTTCGGTCAAAATGTCGGTGAAAAGAAGGCCGTGGAAGAGTCAAGTAAAATTGCAGTCCAAGCTGTGTCCAACATCCGGACTGTCGCTAGTTTGTGCAAGGAACGGTCCTTTGTTGAAACCTACACGGAACTACTCATGAAACCTCACAGGTTTTTTTACAAGTCATTTTGATGAATGATGTGTGTTTTTCTGTGTGAAGAAATTTGTAATTAAAAATATTTAACGTTTTTTTCATATAGACAAGCGATGAAGGACTAACCTATTACGCGGATTTGTGTTTGGATTCTCTCAGTCTGTGCCATTCTTTGCATACTCGACAGTTATGTACTATGGCGGTTGGTTGGTTGACAATGAAGGGATGCCGTATGGTGACGTTTTTAAGTAAGTAATTCCTTCGGGTTGAACCATCGTCACGTTTTCAGAATTTTTCGAACAGTTTCAGAACTAAGCTGAAATTTGCAGGGTTGGAGAAGCTTTAATTTTTGGAACGATGATGATCGGTCAGTCCCTTGCGTTTGCGCCTAACTACAACAAAGCAAAAATCTCAGGAGCCAGAATTTTGACGCTTTTGGACCGACGACCAAAGATAGAAAACTCGCCAGGCACTGGACTTCAAATTGTAATGCTGTTTTTCAAAATTCCTTCATTTTGTCGGTATAAATATGAAATTTCAATGTGTGACAATTGGACACTCACTTGTCTGTCCGTAGAGAAGTTCCCAGGGATCAGTCAAATTTGAACAAATCGCTTTTCACTATCCAACTCGTCCCTCTGCCAAAATTTTGAAAAGCCTGTCCATGGAAGTACAACCGGGCACGTCAGTGGCGTTAGTTGGTAATTCATAGCGTGTTCAAAAACCAGAATTAATCGTTTATCCCAACTATTCATATAATTACTATGTATTATAACTTACTACAGGTCCAAGTGGATGCGGAAAAAGTACAACTATTCAATTAATCTTGAGATTTTATGACCCAATTACTGGAAAAGTGGTAAGGCTGACGTTTGAGTAATATACTTACAAATTAGGATGTATGAAATTAAATACCTACTCAAGTGAGTTAACTTTTTTTTGTCTTAGCGGTTGGATAACCAAGACGTAGCCGCCCTACAAGTAGACTCCCTACGATCGCAAATGGCCATTGTTGCCCAAGAGCCAGCCTTGTTTGACAGAACAATCGCTGAAAATATTGCGTATGGTGACAACAGTCGAAGTGTGAAAATGGAGGAAATCATTGCTGCAGCTAAAATGGCCAACATTCATACTTTCATTGCCGGCTTGCCATCCGTATGTAAACTTGTTTGACAGAACAATCGCTGAAAATATTGCGTATGGTGACAACAGTCGAAGTGTGAAAATGGAGGAAATCATTGCTGCAGCTAAAATGGCCAACATTCATACTTTCATTGCCGGCCTGCCATCCGTATGTAACATTGAAATAGCTAAACATTCAAATCTTATTCCAAACATTGTTAAGAATTCACTAAACATGTTAAATTGGTATTTTTAAGGGCTATGAGACAAGAGTCGGGGAAATGGGAACCCAGCTTAGCGGGGGTCAAAAGCAAAGAGTCGCCATTGCACGTGCCTTGGTTCGGAACCCGAAGGTCTGCCACCATTTTTTATATGTCTGTTCAACGGTATTCATGCAATTTTGCTAAACAGTAAAATATGTTGTCCATTAGATACTCTTACTTGATGAAGCCACGTCTGCTCTGGACACTGAAAGCGAGCAAGTTGTACAGGCAGCGTTGGATGAAGCCAGCAGTGGGCGAACATCAATAACTATTGCCCATCGACTCTCGTCCATTCAAAATGTGGATAGAATTATTGTCATTGACCGTGGTGAAGTGAGGGAGGCAGGAACACACAACGAACTCCTCCAAAAGAGGGGCTTATACCATCGCCTTTGGAACATGCAAGGAAATGGGTCGTAACCATGTCTTGTCAATGACCTTTTATGAACATCTTAATTTTTTTTTATAATTATGTGTCACCAGTGAACAGTATTTTTGTGTGAATGGTAGTATAATGTATGAAAATATTATGATATTATGAAAGTAGAAAGAATAATTATGCAATGTACTGAAAATAAACTGTTTCCTGTTCTTTCTTTAACGTTTTTGCGGTTTTTATTTCACGGTTATATCCTTTTAGGTACGCTACTGCATCAATAGAAGTAAGTTAAGTATACCTTATTTCATGCGCCATTTAGATTTCTAGTAGTACATACATAAGAAATATAAGGACTAAGTCGCTTGCATTGATTATAGCGAAAATATCTTTAATCACATCTTAATTTGTACAGGTTAACCTATCTCTACAATTCTACTCAACGACAGGTTAACTCTTTAGGAGGACTCGGCTTTCAATAC
The DNA here is from genome assembly GCA_019593645.1 of Akabosia matsudoensis. Classification (NCBI taxonomy): domain Eukaryota; kingdom Metazoa; phylum Arthropoda; class Collembola; order Entomobryomorpha; family Paronellidae; genus Akabosia; species Akabosia matsudoensis. The sequence goes on from VICI01003662.1 coordinate 6,870, forward strand.
TAAAAAGGTTACTTTTGCGAGTGACATCGAGTTATTAATAGGGAGCCGTGCATATAAAAGGCGATTATTATCACCGTACATTGAAAACTAACTAAAAGAGGTTTCAAAACACCTTTTCTAGCTGATTAACCTATCCTATCACACGGGTATTTTTATGGATTCGTATAGCTAATTCCAAACTGGTTCAAGCGCTACTCGTTCCAACTCTGGGTTTGACACTTCATCCCCCATTTTTATTGCCTTTCTGACGAACTTAGTTTTACTGGGCCAGATTCATTGTTTAAGGTACTGGACCCTCTTGCAAAAAAGCATTAGCGATAACGCATGTTACAAATTACAATCCAATAATATAACATAAAACTAAGTATAACAGGAAATAAAATATGCTTACTGTTACAAGGAAAAAGATAACATTAAAGATAAAGAAAGCGATAACAATTCATCACAATCAACGATCCGTTCAGACGTAGTAAAGTCTGCGATCATAGTTCAAATAGACCTTCAGTGCTGGTGGAAGGGGTAACTCTATTATTTTCTTGCGCATTTGAACCGAGCAAGGATTCACCAAAAGTGGATCCGGTTTGGGCTCAGTACTGTTCAACGACTTACTGCCATGTTCACTTTTGCACCGTTTCTTAGCAACATCGCTTGATTCGTCAGCACCAAAATCGTCGTCAGACGAAGAGCTTGAGCCAGACAGGGAAGCAGTACTGTCCGAAGATGACGATGACAACTCCATATCAATAGGATCAACAGCACCATAGATTCCCTCGTCGACATTGTCAGCGTTATCTTCTCGCCCGCTTGTTGACGGACTGCTACTTTGATCGGTAGTGCTACGATTACGCGCGGGTGGTTGACGAGTAACAGTCACATTAAACTGTTGCGTGCTACCACGAACAATGCCCTGGAAAGTTTCCAGGAAAATGTCAGCAGCAGTTCGTCGGCATCTCACGCCTCGTCCTGATCTCGACGCGGACGCAATTGTTCGGGTTCGAGAGAGAAAACCAAGCGCATCGCTTCGTCGATCAGATCGACGAGCTGACGAGTCGACAGAAGCTGCTGCAGCGATACTTTCACTCGCCTCTCGTTTACTTCCGGCAGGTCTGTTTACAGCATTCACAGATATTGATCCTGACGCCAATACAACTCCATTTCTCGACCCAGCTGCTGCTGCTGAACTACTTCCTGACAAGTTCACAGATTCATTCCCAGTTCGTCCTGACATTGATTCTTCTTGTTGCGAGTTATTTTCTGGACCAGTCTCAGACGTAGTTTCAACTTGTACTCGCGGGCTTTCTTCAGGGCTGTTTTCTTCATCGTTTTCTCGTTCAGGAGACGGGTTGTCTTCCGGAGTAATACTTCCATTATTCCGATCTTCGTCTGAGCTGCTAAATCGCAAGGTACACGCAATACCCAAAGAATTATTAGCATTGTTCGTGTCAGGCCTAAAACGGAATAAGCACGGGTACTCGAGCTCACGTCTTTTATTAACTGACTTGAATAAAAATTAATTAACAAGTTTCCTTAGTGTACCTTGTTCGATGGTGCTGGAGTAAAACGAGCCGATTGGTTCGGTGTCGATCCTGGCGTCTTTTACGCTTCTTCTTTCTCGACTCATCGACAACACTCAGTCGCTCAGGGACGCTAATTGTCTGTCGCATAGACTTGCGGATTTGGGCTCGGCACAACTCGGACAGCGTCAACGGACTCCATTCAGCTAGATTGCAAAGAGAATTGATTCATTGATATATACATGATAAATAACCAAAAAATTGTAAAGTAGCCAAACGCCAATAAATAACGTACGTAATTCAACAACACTTCTTTCCGCGTTTTCCTTGGGTGACACAAGATTTGCAAATGATACGGGCAACAATGTACTCCTTTGGTCTTTCTGACGATCAACCCGAATAATACGCATCAGAGAATCAGCCACAGGAACAACACAAACTCCGCCAATCTGTATAAAAAAAATATTTGAGAATCAAGGTATTTCAAAGTTTCTGAACAAAATGCGCTTTAAAAGTTTCATTCATAAGAAATAGCTCTCACCTTTAGCATGTCAACAAGAGTCGTAACGTATTCCATACTTGCCGCAGCTCCACAATAAATGCGATCATATCTCATCGAAGCAGGGCTAGCCTCTAAACAATTCCCTACGGCAAACTGAGGCGGACAAAAATCAAATTCATCTACAGCAGGAGAAGTCTGCTGGAATTCCATGAGCTTCGTCCTGTGATAATTTGTAAAAAAAACATGTTTTCATTTCATTTACAAAGCCGACATGTGACCAGAACCCAACGAACCAAAACTGAAGTTATCAATCATCTTCTCTGGATCTAGTACCTACCTCGCATAACAAACAACGTCCGGGTACAGCTCAATCCCATGGTTTACTCCATTCCTTCCCAGAATCAGACCACACATTGTGGAAAAGTAGCCCGTGCCCGATCCCACATTCAAGAAACACATTCCCGGCTGAAGGTCCAAGTTTTCCAACACCTCAGAGTAAATACATGGCGCTGACAGGTGCAAGTTCCCATCCTTCCATGCCAAGTCACTTGTACGCGTTCTGCTTGTAATGATCCGTGTAGTAGAACGCTCTGTCAACTGCTCGAAACACTCTCTCCACCACTGGCGACTATTAAAAAACAAGAACAACACAATCCAATCACAATCCCCTTCACAATCCTCTCATCGATCGTCCTCTTAATTACCAAACAAAATTAATTAAATTACCTTAATGTAATCAGCCTCCAACAAGTTGTCAATCAGGTCATCATTCGACTCTCCAGAACTCACAGCTCCTCCCATCTTGAATCACCTCTTTCTCCACACAAAAACAGATTACTTATCCTCCACAGTTTTCTCCTATATTCAGTCTGCCTTTTTTTACATCATGGCCGACACACTGTCACCATCCGTACAATAATCAACTTTTAACGACTTCACTCACTCAGTTTTTTCTTCTTCAAATAAATCACGAGGTAGTGGTAGTGGTTTCAACACAGACAATAGTTAGTCCGTTTCTTTTTTCAGGATAAAAAACAGTTATTTTTACGACCATGCAGTGCACTCAAAACATATGTGCCATACTTGTTTGTTTGTTTGACGATGCACTGTACTTTTACCTAAATTCTTCTTTTTTTTTCTTCTACACCAAAGAGTCAGGTGCAATCTCTTGGACCCAACCACCTCCTCGTCAGCCTGAACCAAATTCTGAGACAATCTTAATCTTATCAAAATCCATGTCTTGAGTATTTTCTAGACGAGTCATGCATGTCACTAGATTAATGTCACATTTTTTGTTGACGATTGGATTGGAGCAATGAAATAAAAAGTTTCTCCGTGAATAAATTTTTTTGACATATGATTTCCTAGAAAGTTGACATTTGATTAAAATCAGACAAAAAAGAAGAAAGTTGTTCCTTTGCTTGCAATAAACTATCGCAATTTACATTTTTTTTTCTTTCTCATTCGGATACCCCGTGACCAAGTTATTTTCTCTCTTCTTTTTCCCACGACACACGAGCTGAGCTTTAGATAAACAAATAAAAATATTGTGTGTGAGTAAACAAAACCTAACTAAAAACAGGTTTGCGCAATGTTTTTGAACAAAAAAAATGTATTTCTAGGCTTTGGATTTATCATGTGAATCTGCGAATGGGTTTCTTTTCATTTTTTTGCCCTTCATTTCACTCTAGTTCAAGGTTATTCATGTCAACAAGACAAAATGCTTCAGATGTTATCAATACAAAAATGCCAATTTAATGAAAAATGAAGTTTTCAAATCTACCGCATAGAAAAGCTTTTATTTTTCCTGATCAGTTTGAAAAGATTGAGAAAATACATGTTCATCATCACTGTTTAAGTAGTGGTGCAGATAACAAATTCAATTTATTTTTTTGACAAGCACTACTACTTTTATCGAAACACGTTCCGATTGTTTTGACCAGCAAGTAAATTTTTAAAATTATAATTAGCGAGATTTAGTTTTTTTGGTTCAGTCACTGACTTGACTCCAGCCTTAGACAACTATTCAGTTCTTTTCATTCCCAAACGAGAGCTTCCCATGAAATACCTTGCAAATGGTTATCAATTTAACTTATCTTCAGACTGACTTGGCATGATTTTATTATAAATAGCATGTGCTACCTTAACTAATAGTTTTATGCTTCGATAATAAAGTGAGAAAAAAATTGCTGCAAACTTGCAGTTAGAGATTTAAAGCTGATTTGGTTCTTTTTCTTCATTCAAAAGTTTTTTTTTAAGTTCAGACTTCCCCAGTGGTAAGAGCTACCACGGTAAACCGATACTCATCAGGATCCCTTGCCATGCGCATCCGGCAAACCATAGCCGCATCTTTGAGAATATTTTCTGGCGTAGTCGGTCCATGATTGACAGGACCGGCCCGACGACCATCCAACTCGTACAAACTTCCGTCCTTGTGGACAAACGCGACAAAGTGAGTAGACAATTGTTCGTCCGCGGAGGGAGCTTCTGTTTGACCTTCAGTGGAGACTTCCTCGTGGGCACTTGCAATTTGGTTGAATTTCTCCAGCTTGTGGCCACGGTCCTCGGCGTTCATTCCTTCGGTTGCTTTGATGAACTCGGCGAGGGGGGAATCCTCCCCTAATTGAACACTGGAAAACAAAACACAACACAATTTGTTTTTGAATTAGCGCCAATTTTTAAATCCAATTTTTTTTTTTTTTTTTGAATGATGATAATAAATAAATAAAATACGTATAGGGCATTGTCGTAATATTTTGGACAGAAAGTACAGATAAAAGCCGTACTTCCCTTGCGGTACTACAGATAATTTTCCAGTGAACAAAAAGGACATTGCAATGCATAATGCGATGCCCCGAAAAAAGCACTGGAGAAAAGACTGGATCTTCCCATGCTAAGCTAAACTTCAATAGATGGACTTACATGTTAGCGTTGTTAGCCAGGGAATGCATAATGCCAATAGTTCCACAAGCATTTCCAACGTACTGCTTCATGTAAAACAGATTCTTGCTGATTTCCTGTCCGCTTTCGGTCAACCTGGCATCTTCTCCCTTGCTCCAGGCGTCATACTGTAAATCAAAAATACAAAACAAAACGGCTGGAAATGGGAAACGTTGAATGAAAGAATAGACAAAAACAGGCTTGGCGAGCTAATTAAATTATTTTACCCCATCAGACACAGGGAAGAGTAGGACGACAGCGTTAATTGGCTTAGGAATTGCTGCAAGTGAGTCATCGTCCAACGAGAAAACATCGATCCACTCGCCGACCTTGGCGCCCAAGATTTTTGAGTACTTTGTCAGCACCTAAAACGTAAACCAGCACAAGAATTTAGAATTAATCCGTTCACGCTCAATCAATAAATCTGCCTTTACCAACCTCAGGATTGGATTCAAGCGGAACCCATCGTATGCCCCCAGCTGACTCAGAGTCACTCATTTTCTTTCCTGAAAATTGTTAAACAAACACCAGAGAACTGTTAGTCAACGGATTTGAGGAGAACTATCCATATCCGCCGTTCTAAAAATGAGCGTGATAACAAAACTATAAATTAAAAATTTCATCCAAAGATTGTTGGGTTGGAAATGTTCCCTGCATTTCCTCTCTAAATGGCCAGTGACAGTCTTTGGGCAAGGACATATTTAGAACGTTTATCGATTCACTTTCTACGTTAAAATATTCATCAGTTTAGACTTAAATACTTACCCAGGATAGAAGTTAACTGATGTCACACCTAGACTTGTGATACCATGAAGGAAGCAGAAAAGCGACTGACAATGTCAAGACAGCTCAACAAATGGTGTAC
>VICI01003663.1:0-12689 GCA_019593645.1 Akabosia matsudoensis
TGAAGCTGAGGAAGTCGCCGAAACTGAAGCTGAGGAAGTCGCCGAAAGTGAAGCTGAGGAAGTCTCCGAAACTGAAGCTGAGGAAGTCGCCGAAACTGAAGCTGAGGAAGTCGCCGAAACCGAACCTGAGGAAGTCGCCGACACTGGAGCTAAGGAAATCGCCGAAACTGGAGAAGAGGAAGTAGCCGAAAGTGGAGCTGAGGAAGTAGTCGGAACTGGAGCTGAGGAAGTAGTCGGAACTGGAGCTGAGGAAGTAGTCGGAACTGGAGCAGACGAAGTAGCGGAACCTAGTGGTGAACTAGTGGAAGAAGGTACCAAGGGCTATGCTAAACCTGAAGTTCCTCGTGGCCCTAAAGATGATTCTAAAGGTTTGCGTGAAGTGTCTGCGCAAACTGAAGCTCATAGAGATAAGACTTTAGATGAGATTCGGGGACTGTCCCTTGCTGAACTTTTCGGGAGAGAGAAACGACCACCAACTTGTAGCTGTACTTCACGAAATTCGGGATCAGGTTTTGCTCAAAGTCCTGCTTCTAAGCCCCAGATGCACCAGCCTCAAATTCCAATCGAGAATATGAATCTGTACGCATTAAATCCCTACTGCCCTGTTGTGAAAGCCAACACACCATATACATACCCTGGAACACAAGGCAGTCAGCAACGTAGTCCATTATCTTTTGTACGAGATTATGAGCTGCTCCGGAATCGGGTTATATCACAAAGAGCCCAATTTGGGGGAGGGGAAGGCGCTTATCAAACGGTTAGTTTTAATTTTAGGTATCATTTCCCTTTCTTTTATCATCAATTCAGGAATGTAACGAGTATCGCTTGTCTTTCTGCAGCGTTTCAACTCTGGAGGAGTCCAACAAAACCAGATTTGCATCCTACACCAACAACTGAGTCAACTTGAGACAGCACTCGCTGCAGAGCATTCCAGGAACGTTCAATGGGTTAATGCAATGGCAAGTGCTTGTCAGGCAAAGCAAACGTGTCTACTTGAAATGCGAAAAAAGGAGCTCATGTTGAAGGAATATGAGACTGCTGTGGTTCAAATGTTAGAAAGGATTCGTGAGCTGGAGAGAAGCTGTCAAGGCGTTCCAGGTCCCCGATCACATCTCGATTCTTCCAGACATGCCACGCAGCAGGAACTGCAAAACTGCCAAAACAATTCATCTGCCAATATGTAAAACGTGTATCCTCCCCAAATAAATAATCGCGATTACGAAAACTTTTTGTCAGTTTTCAACAAAAATTCGCATTTATTTGTGTTAAATCATATATAGTTTACGATATTCTATAAGTTATGATTCTTTTTTTTTTGTTTGTAACAGTAGTTGCTATTATTATCAAGTCTTACTCGTTTGCCTTCCCCTTCCCAATCAGTAGCTAAGTTTACATGTTTTGTTACGGTAAACGACTATGATTACTTCATGTGTTGTACTTGAAATGGCAAATTTTGTTTTGCAACCTATTTATGCTAATTCACATAACAGCATTAAATATACAATATATAAACTTAACGTATGCATGTTTTACAATATTTATAATGATAATAATGTTTTTGTCGCATCAAATACGATGATTAGTAGAGATTATTTGATTTGCTTATACGCTTCACTTGTGGTAGCCATAATACAAGTGCGTTTTCATCTTCCACACGATATAAAGATGATTATTTAAAGCTAAGCCTTCAAATAAAATGAGACGACCATCACGTAGAAAGCAGTAATAAATACAATTTAAATGCGCGTCATTGTAACTTGCTAGTTATTGTTCGATTTCACGCTTATCAGATATAATCTAAACTTAAAACTTATTTTAAATGTACTGCCACCAGCATGGGAAAAAGTTTATGTGGTCAAAAAAATCAATACGACAGCGGCGATGGTACTATAAAATCGAGCAGACTTTTCTATTCTACATATTTTTGTATAGATCACACACACGAGAGTTCAGTAACAAATATATAATAATAACAACAATTTTAAATGAAAGCTATTTTTTTACGTATTGGTAAAGAACAATACCGACGATAATGAATTACCTGATATAAATCTATTATCACGTTTTCTTCACATTTTCTCTTCCTTACTATGATGAACCAAAATTATTATTCCTGACGAACTGAAACAGAAATGCTGACTTCTTGCTGGGCTCTATTGCACCTTCATTTAAAAATATGTCGCTCATTCGTCAATTATTCTATAAAGATGTCTCGAGTTCGTATTGATGCACGAAGTAATTACTGGCCTATATAAATGAAAGAAAGCGTTTAGAGAGTTTTTTTTTTCAAAAAATAACTAACTTGAATCTGGGAACAACGAGACGGTTGACGTGCGAAAATGGGACAGAAGGCATTTCAGGCATCTAATTTTTAAATATTGCATGTTTTATGGAGCCAAATTTGTATCTCTTCAATCTGACCGATCATTCCGAAATATATCACGTATTCTCATGATACGGAAATTTCTAAAACTAGAAACATAATTTGACTCGTGGAGTAGCAACTTTGCCTCATTTTTTGTAAGAGCAATGAGTAACTTCATTCACCTGCACATGTACCTTAGTTGAGTTTTGTAAAATTATTTAGTTTTAGGCCTTTCGGTGCTTATATACTTTACGATTGGTTGATATGTTTGAAAACTTCAAATAAATAGAACTGACGGGAAAGCAAGTTGGACACAAAGCGTACCTTCAAGTACGAGGAACTATTGGATGCTAGAGGAGATTTTTACGAGAATCGTTTCGTTTGACTAAAATCTTTGCAGTCCTTCGTTAAACTTGCTTTGTAAACCAGAATGGTTTTAAAAATTACTTCATTTCACTTTCTTGCTTTCTTGATTCTATCCATTGCAGATTCCTTTTAGTGGGAAACTTTTTTTCTCACAAATACATACATGTGAACAAATCTAACAACATCCTGCTTCAGTGCCTGACATCCACTCATGCCTTCTCATCTTCCTCTTCAATTATAGAAATATTATCTCTTCCACCACTCAGATCTGTAGTAGGTGATATTGATAAAGTGTTGTTGTTCGCCTCATTAGCTTCAGCTTGTTCTTGAGGAGTCTTTGGAGAGCTTTCTTCTAGTCCTTCATCCGAGGTAGGTGATTGTGGAACAGGGGTAGATCGTGGAGACACACCAGTTGAATCTGGTCTTGGCGATTCTGCACGTTTCATGAGCTCTTTGAGGTCCGGTGCTAGAATATCCTTAACTTCAGGTCTCATTACCAGGTGCTACGACAATCAATGAAAGAGACATTAACGACACATTCAATAAAATTCATTCCGAAAATACCATACGTTGCTGTTTACCTGCAAAATATCTGAAAGACTAAGTACTCCAACAACTTTGTCCTGCTCATCCACAACTACCAATCTGTGAACTTCAGCCTTCACAATTCTCTCCATTATGACAAACAAGGTCTCCTCCAATGTGCATTTATGAACTCCCTCGAACCACTCATTTCGATGCTCATTTGCCTGGAGGAGACAGCAACACATAATGGATTACACAATTATAAGATACTACCGAATAATCTGTTAGGGTTAATATGCATACCTGTTTTAACGTAATATCTAAGTTATTATAAGTCTTTTCAGCAGCCAGATTAATCACATCGAACCGTGCGTAAATGTCCAATAGCCTATTTTCACTGTCCACGATGGGAAGGGCAGATACCCTACGCTCTAAAAATTTTGTCAGAGCTTGAATAATGGAAGTGTCTTCTCTAGCTGTCTCCACATTTTCAAACGTTCCAATACGAACATCGCCCAGCTTCTGGTTTAAATACACTGGTCTAGGAATCTCATGGATCTACAAATACCAATATAAAAGTTTAGCGGTTATTTTGTGACAGAACATAAAGAAAAATTGCTCAAATGTAACTTACGTAGAGGAAAAGGAACTTAAGAATCCTTTTGTGAGTAAGTATATGGAGAACATTCCCAGTTTGTTGGTCGATAATGGGTAGCCTGTGTATCCTATTATTTACCAGCGAACAAATAGCATCAAATAATGACGCATCCGGATCAATGTATATCAGTGGCTGTTTGTCTTGTAAAAATCGTCGACGCCAAGTTTCAATTCTATGTTCTTCCAGCTCAGACATCCGTCCAGCAGAATCATGGTACATGGCATGGAGAACACGAATAAAATCTGTGATTGTTAGCATGCCCACAAACTGTCTCACTGAGCTATCCCAAAGCGGTGCCGCCCGTACACCTGAAATATTGCAAGCACATAGTAAAAAAACTACTCCAAAATGCTGTTTTCCTCATTGCATATTTATATAGGCATCAATCTCACCGTTGTATACAAGTGCAAAAAATGCTTTCTTAACGAGTAACTGCGTATCGAAAACAACCAACTTTGCTGAAGTAGGTATCAGGTCATAGCACTTGTGGAATTTGAAAAATTTGACTAAAATCTCGGTCTGATCCTCCTCTGCAATAAAAAAATAGGGATATATTGATTAATTTTACTATTTCAGTGGCATACACGATAAAGCATTTTGCGTGATTATGAATATTTGTTCATGCCCCAAAGCAACTTGTTTATCTCGTGAACTTCAACACTATCATCAAAGTCCCGAATTTGACCCAAATTGTATACGCTGCCATCACCCCCAATCGCCACATTGTAATGTGTCGAATAAAAGGACAAATGGATCATCTCGCCAACCTCTTTAGACTAGAATCTCCAGAATAACACAACTTTCTCTCTAATACAATCCCACTACGACCTCCACCTTCACTACCACAACAAACAACTTCCCCCCGTGTGATCACCACTTCCACTTTCTTCCTCAACTGATTGCTTCCACTTGAAGTCTTTAGCCACATTATAATTACGCCTTGCCTCACACCTCCTCTTGTATCCTTTATTGCTCACTTCCGCTTCTCTCCCTGTACCAATCTCACTTTCAAACAACCCTGTCCAACTTTTCATCTGCAGCTGAGGATGCAGCAAGGTTTCTAATGATAATAAACTCAATTAGGGAAATTTTGATAGCGGAGGTTTCGTGTTATATGGCAGTAGCCTACCAGCGATAAATTCTATTTTTATTCGCTTCTGCACGGCTCAGCAGCATCTTCGGAATTAAAAGCAAGATCAGCCTGCTTTCCTCCCAATCCCCGTAATCGTTGGGCAATAAGCCGTAGACAAACCTCGGCTCAATTTTTCATTTTCTTGCAGTTTTAAAAACCTTCCTTATCACAACAAAACTCACTGTGTTTTGACAACTTGTGTACATACAAGCAAATGCATAACTTTCATCAAATTCCTGTCACCCCAACTATCACTAAAACAGTTGTACGCTGACGAATCCAACCTAGCCAGTTTCATTACTGCATGTATCAACATTACATGCGAGGAGAACTGGATGCACTGCACGATATCAGTCCACACTCAACAGTGTCTTTGTGCATGCCCAGAAATAACGATGTAATCACATTCACAAAGACAGATAACAATTAACCGGTTCTTGCATCACTCCTCCCAACACGATAATCTTCCGTACACGTTTAGTCAGGCGAGGCAGTGGAATGCCAAGGATTTTAATAAAATGTAAATGGAAAAAGGACATACATGGACACGAAGCAGATCATCATCATCGCGAGCTATTGGCTCTGTTCAAGAGAGAAAGGCAACTAAAGAGTGAGGTGAATATGTGGAGAATAAAATAGCAGGAACATTCACTTTCAGTATTGCCTAAGCAAGAGAACGAAAGATTATGAAAATTCTAGAGACGGTTAAGAGTTTCATGGATTGAAATAAACACCAAAAATTTTCCTTATGGTAGCACTGCAGATGAAAGTGAGCAGCACAAGGAAAGTTTTTCCTTTGCATACGTACCTCACTCATAACAAATGTAACTATAAATAGGTAACTTAATAACCGCCAAGACGGGCAAGACGTAATAGGTCTTGAAAGCTTGTACACATGTGGAACGCACTATAGATCAGGCTAACAGTAAACAAGACAAGTCAAGTTTGGTTTTTTAGTAATTCCCCATAAATTCCTGTGCTGAAACTACTTTTACTACTGCTGCGGTACTGCTAGGATAACGGATTCATGCTTAAGGTCTATCATTCTGTCCATCAATGCTGCTTCCAAAAGGAGCACTACAAAACCAATGTTGGAAATTTCCGAGAAGAGAGAAACATCAGCGAACAAAAAACAGTGCGAGACAGAGAGGGCTGGACACGCAGACGCCTCAGTATCATCATCAATCTTGTTCTATACTTTTCCTAATATTTTCATTTCACATACATGGTGGTATTGTATGTTTACCAACATACATTGTTTGCAGTACTACATGGCCTTTGGAAACACGTTTCTGTGCATTTAATCAAGTCACCACCAAATGCTTAAGCTTAACTGGTTTTGTTTACACAGACTCGTATGACAAAGCATTATTGTGACTTCATTACAGACGTTGACTTTTCATACTGTGTGTAAAAGAAAAGACTCGAGGTAGTGCACCTGAAGCTTCAGCCTTCCTGAAAATAAAATACAAACTGGAACAATGATCTTCGAATTGATATGTAATGCTAACAAAAAGGACTTTTACATCGTAAAGTATGATGAACCTTTTTATATTAACATTTCGCATAAATATATGCCAATTCATTTTGTTATTTGCAAAAGTTTGCACACAACGCTCGTCAGTTTTCGGCGGCTCGGCTTGTTACTTTTATTTAGTACGAGGCTTCACCTTATTCGTGAGATGAAAGAAGCTTTAACAAAACAACAACTGACACTATCATAATGAAGAATGCTACATATTTATATTTAGGAATTTATGTTTGAATGCTAAACCGCTGAGACCGTTGCTGTCTGTTTACAGTTTTGTGCACTTGCCAGCCCATCATTCTACCAAATGACGAAAAAAATGCATGGGTTACTCTTCGTCAACATTCTACCGGCAGGGAACACATTACTCATCATGCCAATAATTCTTGTGTTAAAGAAAAACGCTTATAGAAGATGACGACGACCGAGGAAATATGAGGAGGCATCTTACAACCGGGGTTTTACGAACGTGGAGACAGCGAATGAAAATGCAATGAGCGCGGAAGGAGTCGACGTTCAGTAAACAGGAGAAATTCCTGTGTTAAAGAAAAACGCTTATAGAAGATGACGACGACCGAGGAAATATGAGGAGGCATCTTACAACCGGGGTTTTACGAACGTGGAGACAGCGAATGAAAAATGCAATGAGCGCGGAAGGAGTCGACGTTCAGTAAACAGGAGTTCTTAGATATGATGTGGAACTACAAAGAAGATCAGGGATCATGATTTTAATATATTTATGTCAAGGACTATCGTTACCCGTACAAACCTCACAGAAACGTAAAAGGGAACAATTTGCAATTTTTATGTATTCCACAGAATTCAACAGATCCTATACTCGTACAAGGGCTAGAAGAGACTTGTGTCATTCTTCCGCTACTACAGTTCTCAGCAAAACAGATTGACGAACAACGCATTTGATCTATTCCGCAGGTCTCATTTTTATTTGGTGGGAGAGTACTTCCTTTGAGATGGTTTTCGGGCAGAGCAACCAGAACTCATAATGGCTCTTTGTAGATATGAAAACACAATATGTTCCCGTCACTCTGTTCCATTACAGCGAAATTCTGTTCCATCAGATACACAACAATTTTCCTGTATTGTATTTGTACTACGTAATATACGCGAAGCCTTTTGAAGTCGCATCCAGCTATAAATCTAGTTCAAAGCTCACGAAATAAGTTCCTTTTACATTCAATAATAATAAGTCCTGCCGGTGATTTCCATTCAAGACTAAACACACCTTAGAGGTCATACTACTCCAACAGAGCATCTACGGAAAATCAGTGTGCACAGAGCACCCAAGTTTTGTATGAATCCATATAAATGGAAACTGTATAAAGACCATACATATGACACCAGGTCATTTTTGCAGGAACATCAGGACGCTCAAACTCAAACTTTTGAAAGTATTGTACGCAAAATTCATTCACATAAAGCGTGTGCATTTAAGCAGATATCATAAGTGTACATAAAGGTGCCTTCACACAAAGACGCAGCAAGCAGAAAACTGCTCATTTTTAATGTACTTTGTTTTTTGCAGCAGCAGCAAGGCTTCTTGCAGGAATGAGCTGCAGTATCAAGTCATGATTACAGGAACAGAAGGAAACGAGCAATCCATAAAATTGCCACCGGCAAGAAAGTTGTATTCCATCCTATTCATTTGAGTTATAATATCCTTAAAATCTGGGGCTTTGTTGTTGCTCAGATGAAACTTAATACACGCCTACATAAAATAATATAGATAAGATAAGACTGAGACAACCGAGGCACATAGTGAGTATCGGATTAGCATCAAAGAGTATTAACCAACAGGGGAGCAATATGTTTAATCCACACCAAAGCAGATATAACTCTCAATCTTTAGTAGACGTTTTTAGTAGAAAGCCAGAAAGCGAAACATGCGAGTTCTTCTTCTTTCTCATAGAAAATGCTCCTGCTGCTGTCACTCAAACATCAGTTTCAAGATAAATCAGGAATCATAACCACGACATTTGTGTAACATTTAATGAAAACACGAAGAAATTAGCAAATAAACTTTGAATGAAGTAGCTACATGCTTACAATGAGGTATTCATTTTTGAATTGTGATCTAGATACACTTCCATTGAAAAAGAACAATCGTCATCTACCTTAATTAATTACATCTAGTCGTCTTTAATTATTACAATGCTTTGAAATTTTGTTTCGGTTTCGTGAAGTACGTGCTCAAATGTGAAAATGCGAGTTTTCTTCCGTCAACTTTTTGCGGTACGTTCTATAGTCTCCTTCTCCTGGTAATTTCCAGTTCTATCAAGTCAGGCTTTACATTAGAGCATTGTCCCTTTGTCTTGGCGGCCTACTCTAATTTAATGGGGAAATACTTATTTCTCTCTAGAGAATAAACAACGGCATACGTTACGATATTGAATTGAACTTAATATTATTGACCTATATGCATATAATTCTTGAAAAATTACATAATACCGCTAGCTTTTATTTTCTGGATGCTGTTTGCAATTATTAAATATCTTTAAAAAATGTTGTACGCGCAATAATCAGCGATCGATCAGGAAGTATATCAACACACCAGAAAATTAACGTAAAACTTTGTTGCTTTTCAGCTTTAAACGTTTTTAGCTTCAGATAATGGTCAAACCAGATAAAATGGTTACTTATTGCATAAGCTTTCGTTTCGTCTTCATGTTCGTTCAAAAATATGTTATGTTCATTTTGCTACATATACGTCCTATACTGCCACTGCTGCAGATCATTGTTCGACCAAACTGCCTCATTAAAATAATCCTCATTTTCACAGGAATGGAACAATGCATCTGAAAGCAAATCAACGCGCTCTTCAACACACACTAATGCAGTCAGACACAAAATGTTATATTATAAGACTCAATACGCAAAGTCGCACAATGCCTTTTCTTTTTTTCAATATGTAATACGTAACAATATATGTAAAGTCAATCATTCATAAAGTTGTTACCCTTTCATTGGAAAAGTTGTTTTTCAAATGTGTTGTGCGGCTATTCCAGTTCATAAATACATTGAAAATTGTTAAATCAAAAGTAAAATGATCGTAAACAAATAAACGTTCAGGCGATTAACAACGTACACGCCTCCACCTCCTCCTTCAATTACCTATCATAAAAGTAAATTGAAAATCCATTATTTCCGAGGAAAATAGGCCTGTCTATCGGGAAAACAAAAAATGCAATAATGTTCGCTCGTACACATCATGGTTTCGGTAGCTATCTAGGTTTTAGCCTGTGCAGAAGAAAAAGGTATTATATTGTTCACAACTGAAGTTATTATCATTGCTGCCAACGATGAAGTTTTCTTTCAAGAATCCATTGCAAAAACACCATCTATATTTTATGTGGGAATGATTGAGTTCTGATTTTATGTTCAAGTAGTTTGTTTTGACGAAGTTTTAGCAGGACAGAACTGGATTAATAAGCCAGTTCAAAGATAAACACGACAATGATTACTGAAATGATTATGTCCATCAAACAGGGAAATTGTTTTTATTACTCGATTATGATGGGAATAAGCAGGCCAGCGAACCATCCTTTCGTTTCAGCCAATCAGAGAGCTGTTTCGGGGCAGTAAAACAAGTTGCCCATGAACACGGTCTACTCATAACCACATTTTGCACAACAGGAAAGAAATAAAACTCAATTGAGCACAGTTGCTTACCACTTAAGGTTAAAATCCTCTCTAAGAACGGATCCGCAACTGGAAGCTAGAAGCAAACAAGAAAAAGAAGTCGTACATTACTTCAGAATCGACATTAGAGAAATAATATCTTGTACAATATACGACTCAAAAAATCTCTTCAAAAGTTAAAACGTAATACAGTATAATGAGTCATTTTATACAAGGATACTGTACAAGTCCCTCATAAATTGCCAATTTTTCCTTTAGAAATCGTAGGGCAAAATCTGATGAAGTAAGCATATTTGCATCGTTTCATAGATCCATTGAAAATTCAATAATAATAAGTGGCACTTACTCCTCTAGAATCTCGGAACAATATGGCTGCGTGAGCTGGATCAATAAGGGCATCCGCAGGTCTGTGAGAATGTAAAGACCCCCTATCGTCCTACAGAAAGAAGGAAGAGAAAAAGACAAATTAAATTAGTACGTTCATCATCTAGTTTCGCGACATATGGTTTTACTTTGAAGGAGGAGTTGTAGCCTACTCTAGCTTGGACCTTTGATTTATCACTGTCGCCAATATGAAACTCAAACATAGTAATTAAACTCTCAGAGTGATTACAACGCAAGAGAATAGAATGACACCACGAGCCATTTCGAGCCAAACTTGCAACTGAGCGAGGTCAGAAAGAAACCTTCTTGGTGCTCAACCAGCTAAAATGATCTATAAAAAGACTAAACTAACTTATTGACTAAGGATGGAACAATGACTACTTTCAAAAGAACATGAAAATCTCATAATGGCTGGAACATCACAACAAAATAACCTGATTCCCGTTACACTAAGGACTGGCGACTGTTCATATATTCGTTTTAGGCTTTTTATATGCACTTATACACTGTTGATAAGGCAAATTTTACCCATTTCGTGGAGAATTGCTTGATACATTGTCTTCGGTACCCAGTCACTTTGTGTTGTCACCTTTTCCAATGGTTTCCCTGTTTGCAACTGATCTTTACCACAATCCTCCCGTATCCATTCGTGGTTTTCAGAAAACCGTCTCCTTCTTAATTCCTTTTGTGAATGAACGTAATCCACAGATTGGCTTCTGTCTCGTCTCGTAGTCCGATCATTATAGAAGGAACTCAATAATGGTCGGTACGCACTTGGTGGACCACGTCCCTGGAGTTGATCTACACGTTGATGTTGTTGCGAAGTTTTCCGGGCCGTACAACCGGCAGACGTTGATATTAGCTGTTTCAATTTTTCCTCTTCTGACTCTTCGCTTGATTCATTGCAAGATCCAGAGCAAGATTCCGAGCAACTGTGACTATCCTCAGAGTCCGATCGAGAATCGGTCACATCTGTTAATGTAGAGGTTCGCGAACGCGACCCTTTACAAGGTGATATCAAGGGGCTTAACGATCCCTCACGATCCTCCAAAGCCAAACTTCTCGGACGACATTTTGAACTGGATTCCATCGACTTCATCTCCGACCTCTTTTTTGTCTTTTTCGGCTTCATTTTTCTCCGCCTTTTCTTTCTCTCGCTTTTTTGACTTTCCTTTAAAATGGTGGGCTGGACTACCCCACTTCATCAATTGCCGGAGAATCCCCTTTTTCCGTTTCCGCCCACCTTCTTCACTACGTTCACTGGACCCACTGTCCCTTCTGTCTCGCTGGAAGCGATCCTCCATAAATCTTGCCGGAGCTGCATTAGTAGAACTTTCTCCACTGTCTTTGCGTCCTCTCGAAGAGGAGTATGAGCTCTCCTCACTGTCGCGGCGTTCTACACTGCCTCGTCCACTACTTCCACTTCCTCTTCTCTCCCGGTCAGAGCATGCACTGCCACCACTGTCACGTCGCAATGGAACGGGTTGACACCATCCCGATGCCCCATAGGCGTTTGACACTGGAGACAGTGAACCTTCAGTTCCTACTGATCTATTTGGCATTTTCGTCGATTTTCGACTTTGATGTGCTCCTTTCTCTCTAATAATAGATGGTTGTTGATGATGCTGTTGTTTCGGATGATCGCCTACTGATGACTGGTGATGTAGCTTTGTACTTCTACTGCTGCTGCTACTACTATTTCCACTACAGTCCACTGAAAATGAAGAGGTTCCTATGGAGGGTGCTACTAGCTGATGTTGATGGTGATGAAGATGACTACTGTGTCGATGATTATCCTTGACTTTGCCTGAGTGCATTTATATAGGTATGTTCCCCTTTTTGCATAAAAATAAACTTCGAAATAACCCTCGAAATACTATTGCTCCGAGCACAAAAATGACGAAAAAGTTGTATTACGTGACTATATTTTCAAACACCAGTTGATATTTGGTATTATATGCATTTTAGTTGTGTTCTGTTGAAAACATTAACTTTCTCAAAGTTGTATCAACAAGAGTGTATTTTTGGTTTTGGCAAACGCTGACTCAATACAAAACTACATATGCAGCAAATA
>VICI01003664.1:0-12689 GCA_019593645.1 Akabosia matsudoensis
AAAGCAAAACCAAAACGAGATAAAAATACACGACATTGACGATTTCCGTAGAGATTTCTAAAAATAACTAGAGCAAATGGGTACACCAGACCACAGCAAAGAAAAAACCCAATACCAGGAATTTTTACCCGTTGATAAGGTTGTTCCACGTGCTGAGAATGGCAAATTAGATAAGGAAATTTGTACATAATTTAGTCTAGCTTTCTCCTTGCAAAAATATGGCATGTAGAGCTGGGTAAACATTACAAACGGATGAATATTTATATTTCATCAAGTTCGCTACTCAAAGGGTTTTGGGTCCTCTTGTGTCGTGTACTAAAATTGGTATTTTTGCAAGCCAATAGCTTTAATATATACTAAAAAGAGATTGTTTTCTCACGAGACCTGAGTCTATATCAAGGCAGATGCTGTTTGCTCGTGCATTTAAACTTTAAACATAGCAGGGAAAAAGTAATAACCGGAATCAAACAACCTGCAGCCATGTTGCGTAAATAAAACTAAAACGGGTACATTATTCCCCGAAAAAATAATTCGCCTTTTTGATCAGTTTTTCGTGAAAGGCAAGAGGCCTAACATTTCTCCTCTTTTTATTTTCTGTTGCCAATTAGAGAATAATTTAAGAAAGTACAAAAAAATTACACAAGCTACAAATATGTAGTTTTCTCGGGTTGCCTCAGGCGATTCGAAATGAAAAAAAAATTCTATGAGCTTACACAGTGCATAAGCCTGCAATCTGAACTGCTCGTTAAGATCTCAAGTGAAAGTCAAACGGGACAAAACAATTTTCCAAGATTGTATCAAGTAATACACGCTTATTCTCAATTTCTAAGAAAAATAAAGCATTGCTCTTTGCAAGTCATCGATCGTAATAAGATTTTAATAACCTAAATTCTAAAATCGAGGTGAAAGCTACCAAGGCTTTCCTGAGCTTCCGTTTACGGGAGTAGCTTGAAAGAAACTTTTCTGTTATTTCATTACTATGATGGCGTGCTTAGCATTTCACATAAAACTGTTTTATACGCGACAAACAATATGCCCTTCCTATCCACGAAAAGGAAGTTAGGTGGAAAGAATTGCTTAAGGGGTAATTAACAGATGATAGGTTGATATACCCTAAATAACCTGTTAATTGAGAAAAATTCTCGTACAAAAGTGCACAAATATAATAGGAAAGGTGAAAGTTTCAACCTTTCTCTGCTGCTAAACCATGTAATTGATGACGAGAACGGTATACTTTCTGAGCCCCAGATTAATTCGGCCTTTCTTTCCTCTGAAAAACAAAAAAAGGCGGCCAACTTGAGCAAAATTTTTTTACTGGGTTCTCAACAAAGAAAATATTATGGCTATCTTCCGTTTGTTTTTGTTGCATGATATCTAGTTGAATAAGGTGAAATTTAGCGCTATAGCTATACACAATGGACTATGTCTCCCCAACGCCGTTTACCGGTAAAGTGCACAACGACTTTTCTATTGTGTTTGTGCAAGCACTATAAACTAGCAGCTTCGTCTATGGCGCTTTTCTTCTGCATAGAAAAAAGAGCAGATTTCCTTGCAATATCTAAAATGTATATCTACTTTCACCAAAAACCTTTTCTTTCCTTATAAAACTGAATTTTTTGCAAATTTCAACGTAAAAAAGTGAAGAAAAAACTTTCACCTTGCTGATATTGCTCTTAAAATGTTGGCAGCCCGTAAAAATGTTGCATTTGTTACGGGAAATTTCAAAATACAGAAAATAAAACAGTTTACGACCCGCTTTCTCCTTCAACTTTGGTGCTTTCTTATCTTGTGAAGGTACGCTTGATATATTCTTTGAAGCCCGGTCAGACAAAAAGACGACTCTTTGTTCGAGAGCATTTAACGAGAAATCGTAAAAAAATTATCGGTTAGTTTACTTTCCTTTTAAGAGTATGCTACCCTTTTTAAAAGAGAAATATTAGGAACTTTCTCCGTTTTTACGTCCAATTCATAAGGTGCAGTTTATGTGCTTGATACATAAGTACCTCATGCAATTTTTTATGTAAAAGTATTTAAATAGTACACTACCTCGAGTTTCTCTTTCCACTTTCCTTCCTTTTTTGATAGCTTTTTGTTGTCTTAAGAACTTTCTTGTCCTGCAGACATGTATTTACGTAACGACTATACTATAAAGACCTACATTTTTTCCTTTTTTTCCCTCCTTTTTACAAACAACTAAAACATTTGCATTCGCATCTGCGCCTAAAAGTATGCAGAATTTTGATGGAAAGTGAATAGCAAACAGAGAAAAACAAGACGAGAAGCAAAATTTACACGGTACTTTAGACTTTCTCTTCCAACTATATGTAAATGTAGCACAGCAGGAACCGTGAGTACATCCTACGGTTTCTTTCAGTAACACCAGCATTCCGTTCGTTCTTGGTTTTCTCTGTCCTTCAGCTTTCTCTTTGACCATGATAAATATGATAGACACAAGTCCAAGCTTTCATTTCCTATTTTTTGCAAAATTTTACACAACAAACCAAAGAAGCGAAAGGTTAAGCAACCAACGAAAATGCTCTTGTCCAGAGTTGAGACCAAATGCTTTCACGTCCGTTCTATGCTCATGACGCAGAGCGTCATAATATAATTGGCTTTCTCAAGGTAAGCGTGAAATGTTCTCTAGAATCCTTCCAATCGCCAATTTACTTCAATGCGACTGACCTACGCGACATGGTATCCGCCCTGAAACTAGATCAAAGTGTTTGAATTTTTAAAGCAATTCAATTTTTTCAGGTTGAACGGCGAGAATTGCCTAAAGAAAGCTGTCATGCTAGACTGGAATTTATAGCAGCTATAAAACCTGCGGAATTATTCATATTTAAAAACCGGCCAGAGATAAATCCAACATCATTTTGTAGCCCCGGCTGGAACGAGTATTTTGTTGGAAGCACAAGTGAAAGGTTTTTTATAATTTAATAATAAAATATCAGCTGTAGAGGAATAAGGTCAACGGAAATTATATCTGGTTGATATATTTCATACTTTCCTTGAACAGCTTGACCGATAACCTTTGCTCCTCGTTCTCTGGAGGGGTTTGGAAGATATAAGGTTTTTAAATGGGCTTTTTTCGTAAAAGGTGTTTTTACTGTCCATAAAGTCATCATATCTGTTTATACCTTCACTTAGTAAACTTAAATAAGACGACTTTCCTAAAGGGCCAATGTAAAAAACATGCATGTTCTAAACATCAGGTGGTTTTTATTTCAAACTTATTACACGGATTATGGAAACCAGCATTTAATGAATACCGTAAAACTTCTAAAGAAAGCTGAGGTTGGTAAAGATTACCGGTTACCAAAGAACGCTGGCTCCCTAAATAACGCCGAGAATAATACCAAAATATTGGATCCAGTCCACAAAATTGGAAATGATGAACGTTTTGACACAGCAAATGACGAAAAGTTAGCCACTAAGAATGAAAATTGGTCACGCTAACAATTGGATTTAAGCTATACTTCAATCTGCATTATGGTAATTTAAAACCAGTTAAAACCAAATTCAAATTGTGCCCGGTCCCCGATTACCGCCGGGCTCTGATGACCGCCAAAGGTCGAGAGGGGAATTTCAATTTTAATCCGGGGGCGTTATTTGGAAGTTTTACGGTATGCAATAAATTCTCAGGTATACAGTCCACACAAGGCTCTGGAGAGAGACTGAGAGGCATGAAATATGGTAGTATCTAAATTTTAATCTACACTTTTTATATTTTTAATGATGCACTATTTTAATAAATGTAAAGCTGTTGTACTGGTCTATGTCTTGGTCTTCCCAGCGGTCCGTATTTCATATTTAGGCTAACTGAATAAAGATAACAGGTTGAAATCTGGTGGTGAAAGCAGTATTCTCCTAGTACCATGTCGTAACAGAAATTGAGTTATGGTCGTACGGTTTTATAATAACAACGACCTAGAAAAGTACGACCTACTCACACATGACATTTTACACAGGTCTCGGACGACATTCAAGATTTTTTCCTTATTCTTTTATGCATTCTTGGAAAAAAATTGCAGAAAATAAATGCTGCAAGCTTTCTCTGAGTTTTTCTCTTGGGCGCCTTAGGACAAGCCACTTTCCACACAAAGTAAAATATGATGATGGTAGGTTTGGAGAGAAAACGGAATGAAATTTGCGAAAAAAATAAGAAAACACATTTTCTTTTGAAATGTCTGGAGAAAGAAGCTGTTACACTTGTCCCACAAGAGAACACGGCATAAAAATGGAATAGGCAGATGATACCAGTTTTTATCTTGTGGAAAAATAACGACTTGAATGGATTGCCAAAAGGGTTTAGTGAAGTGAAAGTTTGTGCGTTTTCGTTTCCAGCAAATTGGTACTGCATGAAACCTGGAGAAAGGTATATCATTTGCAATTTAAGCGGGAGAATTCATACATTCTAATACAATTTTCCTGGTGTATTTCCAGTGAAAGCTGTACCTTTTCTCTGGGTACATGATAACATACTTTCACCAGTACATCAAGTCGCCTTGAGTTACATAGATAAGAAAGATGAACAGCAAGGCTTGTGGGAATATTGTTTGTCTGTCTCGGCGACAAAGGGCTAGGAATCATAATATTATGGAAAAGTCATGCAGGGCGAAGGGCTCAAAAAAGGAACCCAGCCTGGTTGACATTTGCAACACTTCCGCGACGAGTTTTTCCCACAGCCAGAACGGATATTTATGTGAAAACCTTGTATGTATCACCAGGTGTTAAAACCGGAGAGGGGTTATTTTTTTTTATTTTTCGTGTCATAAGCCGATTTCGTAAAAGGCAAAATCTCTCTGATAAGCAAAAAGGCGTGTGATAATCTTTCGGTATTTGCCCTATGATTATTGTTAGTTTTTAATAACTCGTTCAATTTTAGCAGGGACTTATTTGTGCAAGAAAGCACAAATATCTTATTGAGATTGAGAGAGGATAAATATCCGTGGCGGAACTCAAGAATGCAAAGCCTTTTGCAAATTTTGAGTCTGTAATTTTATTTTTCTATAAACACTCGTGAATCCCTTTGATCTTCTGTTTTCGCAAAATGCAAGATGCGCACAATGTGAAATCATAGCTTTCCTGAATTTCTTGTCATCAACATTTTTGCAATTTTCGCCAAGTCTGCAACACGTTTCCCTTTCTCACATAATTTATGTCACGCTCCCTGTCACCGCAATATCTGACGAGACAAAACTACAAAAAAAAACATCTCTGAATGGTGAAGTAGGCAAATGATAGAAAGTGGCTTTTATGGTGAAACACCTTTTATTATGGTCTGATGCATTATATTTATCTCAAAATCAACAAAATTTCGCATATGTCGCCCTATGAGCAATCAATCTCAGAGTGTCTTCGTATAATGTTGCTATTCACATTCATAGGAAACACTTTAATTGCACATGCTCGGAATATCTTTGACCTGAACTCTAACCAGGTCGCAATTTTCTTTGTAAGCAACATCTAGAAACGTGCCCTCCACCTTTCTGCAATTTTCCAGACAGACAGTTAATTTTAACATGACCACAAGAGCTGCACACACGGTTGGCTTTTGTCGTGACTGATGTGATGTCTCTGAAGGAGAAAGTCTGGAAGGAGAAATAGTGATGATACCAAGATTTTCCAAGATAGCAATCCTGACATATGTTTTAACGTAAGGTAGTTCCCTTGCCCTGTAATGTGCTTTCTCTATTTTCTCCTGACTGCTTTCATGCATGCAAATTAGTCGGCCCAATTTTCCAACGTGATCTACATATTTTTTTCATGTCTTTCAACCTCATTATCAGTCTGTTCTGAACGTCATTGACGTACTAACATCGAAAAAGAAAGTCGAGAGAAAGTTAATTTGGCTTTGCTCAGGCAAATTTTTTTAAAAAATTAGCGAAGCGCAAGATAAAATAGGTTGAGCTCCAACCCAAATCAATACTGATCACTATTTTTGTGTTTCTGGCGTAACTATTTCCGTCTATGGAATATAGACACAAAGTAAACCTTGTACTGAACTCCAGCTACTTTCACCAAACAAAAATCAAATTTGGTTTGAAGATCAAGGGAACACAAGAGCAGTAGAGTCACGTAGGGAAACCTGTCACAACGCAGATACATCATGCGAATCCCTCGATGGGATGAGCCAGACCCGCGTCGTCGCCTTTTCCGTGTAAATAAAGAAAGAAGGAGAAAAACATGCGGCTGCATTTCACCTACTTTCGTTAGCCAAGACTTTTGGAGAACGTTATTCCTGTCTGAGGAACAAGTGTATTAACGGAAAACTTTCTCTTTCTTTGATTTTAGTAGAAAAGATTAGGCGAGAGGAAGCGTACGAATGAAACTAGGCCGAATTTGGAAACTAAACCGAAAACTTTGCTTTCTTCTTGAGTACCTCCAGAAGCACGCATTTTTGGATGGGTTTTTAAAGTGAAGTAAGAAAGGATGAAAAACATTTTGTATCAGACATGGCAGCGGTCGAAATCGCGGTCTGGTAATAAATGGCTCAAAACGGCTAAATGCCATCTGGTTTATTTCAGACGGCCAAAATAATCTAACAGAAAGAGAAATTTAATCTTTCAGATAAAATGTTTATTGCATGCTAGATTTCGCTTAAGAAAATATTTTAGGCAATCCAGCAAAACGTTTCTACAACATACAGCTTGTTTTTGAATTTCTCAGGAGTAATGAGCTGTTCGACTTTGACGCCATTATGTAGCCACTTAAATTTTTTTAGGACCATCCTCGACCGCGAAACCGGGTACTTGGGTTTTTTCCCTTCTTCTGTGGTTTTAGCCATTTCTGTTTTGTGTAGAACTCAAATAAAAAAATATTTTAGAATAGGTATGTATATAATACTGTGCCAAATAAGCTCATTCCAAGAAAGGAGAAAAGTGTACTGAACGAAGTACGGCGCTGAAAATATTTGCCAAGAGGCCTCATAATAAGTGTTTCGAAGAACGGACGCCTTTTTATGCTTTAATTTTAAGTAAAACATGAACGGAAATAAGTAGACAAGGATTATTTCTGTGTTTTCATCAGCTACTTCTTTCTTTTACCTTTAGGGCAAGCATCCAAAAGGTCAAGCGTTTGTCCTCAACCCCCTTTGTTCATGCCGAATAATATACTTTGTGACATTTGTAACCCTAAGAAAGTCCAAAAAAGTCAACAAATCCAGCCCATATTGTATGCATCCGGTGAATAGATGAAGAAACTAAGCTGAAAAAGCTTTCAGAACTGTTCCGGGGCTAGTTTTCTTCGACGGGTTTTATCCGCCTTGAGGTTTTGACGTGCACTAAAGTACCTAAAAGGGCAGTAATGCCATTTTGTTTGAGAAGAAGATACAAGGAAAATACTTGAAAGAGACAAGTTGAGTATTTTTTTAACCCACTAACTTTTTAGTTAGTCAGGTCACAGCCAAAAGTTAAAGCTGATGAATTTATGCCGTGTGGATTTAGGTCAGACACACACTTGTTCAGCCAAAGAAAACAGAGAAACTTAGCTTTAAAGTGAAGAAACGGAAGAGAAATACGTCAACCAGCGAGTAGTAAAGGACGACAGTGGCGCTGGCTCTTAAGTGAAGAGAGATGGTCAACAAACGGAGTGAAAGTTTGCAAAGAAAGGCGGACTTTGTATAAAAAAACGTAGGAAATTATGTGGTGAAAGTTGGGGTTTTCAAACTTGAGTAGGAAATTAGTGCAAGTCTCTTCAATACAGACTCTAATCCCGATCACAGGGTGTTCGAGGTTGCATGCCAGACATGTTTTGTTAGAAGTTTGTACATTCCTGTCTCCCACTTTTACTATGATGGATAATCCCTGAGAATTAAAGCTGATCATTATCACACGCTCCACATATTTTCCGCACTTAATCGCGCACTTACGTAAGATAGCTTAGCTCTTCTCTAAACTGGTGAAAGTGAGAACAGTTGAAAGATAATACTACCATCATGAGTACTTTCATCTTTTACTGTGGATTGCATCATACTTCCGTGTCACGTCGACAGACTTGCCAACCTACATATTACATCAACTTTCTCCCGCTCATTGCCACCATGCTCCACAAAGGAAATATGTTTTCTCTTCGTGTCGTCATCGTAATTTTCATCATTATCCGTTTATAATTTCGTGTCAAGTGTTCTCTCTAACAAAACACAATATTTGGCGACTGCAAAAATCTCTCCAGTAGTTGTTGCCTCTTGCGTGAACCGTAAAAAACGCAATTTTTCGCTTTTTTGCTATGCTCTACTCGTCATTTTCCATCCAGGCGTATTCAAGTGTGGCAATCGGGAGAAAGCTACACTCAAAAAAACCGGATTTACTCGCACACAGAACTTCAGCGAAAAGAGAAATTTCTTTGCAAAAATGTTCTCAATACCAACGTAAGCTTTATAAATATTTGTGCCGATGTTATGGTGTAATTTCACTCCAAAATGGTTCTCCCAGCTTTATACAAACAGCATTTTTTTGCTTTCTCTTACGCTTTTTTCAACATAACACCTGCTAAAAATATCTCTTGCAAAAAAACATCAACTTTTACTCACCAGCTTAAAAAACTTGTTGGATGATTTCTTTTTCCGGTGAAAAAACTCGCGAAAAATGATGAAATTATTAAATAAAATGAATTGAAAGTAAAAAAACGCTTGACTAGCTTGAAATACGACCTGCCTAAAAACTAGATCAAGATGGAGCGAAGTTCATTTATTTTCCTTTAAAAAAGAAACACGTACTTTCACCGAGAGAAAAAAACGGGGAGAATCCTTGTTGAGAAATGTTTTGTACAGCTTCGCCTGTAGAAAAAGTTTATTGGATCTGTCAGCTACTTGTTTTATAACTCATTCAACCCGATAACAAATGGAGCGATGGAATATCATAAAAAACCGGGTAATAATCAAATAAAACATGTTTATTCCGATAGGATGCCACTCGGATCTTTTGTACGGAGAAAAAAGTCATACGAGAATGGATGGAGTAGCCCATTAAAGAGAACAAATCGAGACGTCTTTGCAATTACGTGGAATGTGGTACGGCCCACGAGAGATACGAGGAAAAGGGTTACACGACAAATGACATGACATGAGGATCTGTACTGCGCGCATTGTGTATTTGATGTACTCGCGGATATGGAATGGATGTCGGTACTTATGACAGACGACAGTGAGTGATGTCACCAGTAAAACGACGAGGCGATCCTGAAGTCGTATAGATTCTTGAGGAAAAAAACTTGGAATAAATATAAGAGAGAATAGTGCGAGGTAAGAAGGAAATGTGATACCTTTTTGCAAAGAACATAAGTAACTTGCGATCAGTACCGCAGCTCAGTTTGGTAGGGCCCTTTTGTAGAAAATTTGTCTTGGTGTTCGGATGTTCATTTTTAACACAGGGGAAAATACACTAAACTGTACTGTAGTTAAATATTAGCCGTTATAAACAATTTTCTGGTTAACAACATTATTTGTAAAAGTGTCAAGCAGAACTGAAAACTGTCTAAACGTGCTAAATGTACGATGGTTGATGCAAAAAGATCATAACTCTACTTTTGGCTGAGGGTTCTTATGTCAAAAACGGTTTTAAAAGGTTTTTAAGCGCTAAATCTCAGATTTCAATTCTTGTTTTAGAGTAAACCTCTTTAAGAAACAATTACTGGTACGGTCCCTTAATCCGGCACAGGCGGTACGGCCCCTGCAATGCAGAGTCTGGCAGGGGCCTTTCTGCGGGCCTGCTGACGATCATGTACACGATGAAGGAATATCAATGCGACTTTATCTATTTAAGGACAACAGGTACAGTCCCTTAATCCGGCACAGGCGGTACGGCCCCTGCAATGCAGAGTCTGGCAGGGGCCTTTCTGCGGGCCTGCTGACGATCATGTACACGATGAAGGAATATCAATGCGACTTTATCTAATTAAGGACGCCTTTTTTGTATCGATGTCTGAAAAACCTGATAAGCCTATTATTTTGATGATTTTTAACGTCGATCGTTTATTGATAAAAAGCGAGAACTCTTAGCAACGACTTGGATGGGTAGAAGAAAGTGTACGATGATACGGCCATGTCACATGTAGGGAATGGGGATATAATGGAATATCAATTACAATAAGCTATTGTAATCCTCTTATAATATTCTTTTGTGATTCTGCGAAGGAAAATACAAGGAGAAGTTTATCCTGGTATGAGTTAAGATAAATGCGAGGGAAAGAGCTGACTATAATGTTTGCCTTTACGGCATATATAACGCCAGCATGTTTAGAATATTTTTAACTTTTTGATGCGCAATACTTAGAATATTGCCAGGAGTGCAGAAAACAGGAGCAATAATATTAATCCTCTTATATAATTCTTTGTTTCATTCAATTCATTGCTTACTATAGATTTTTCCCACTATTTACAGGAATTGTCACCTAATACGAGTTCTACGTTTGGACTTTCTACTACCTCAAAGTATGCCGTTAAGAAGGATAATGGTTGTGGCAAGAAATAATGCAATTACAAAATGCGATTGACTATTTCACACGTACCCTGACAATAAAAGCTCTGGAGAAAGAAGTGCGAACGGATTTGTATAGCAGCAATAAAATGGCCTCTTTTTCAGCTCCATGTTGTTTCAAGCCCAACAATAATTGAGAAATTAAGCAAACAATTCATAATAAATGACGAAAGTACTAACAATTAAGTAATTTATGCAAATCCTTTGACGAGCTTAGGTTTTGCAAGACTTTCACCGCAGCCTTCTACTCCGCCCAAAGTTGACAACACCGCGACTCAAGCAAACTTTGGCTAGCTTGAACGTTATAGGTACATGTTTTTGCAACTTTGTCTTATTTCTGCAATATTGATCGCGAAAACCAAGCTTTCTCTTCTAGCTTTCTTCAGAGTTTCTTTTGTCCCGGCCAGACGAGCCTGCCAAAACCAACCCGATCATCGTTTTCCTTGATATATTTGCAGCCCATTTGGGACTAGCCACAATAACGCGGCTCATCTTTACTATTACGAACACGCGTAATTGCAATCGTTTCATTGTTTTTTCTCTTCTGTAGACATTGTCTTTTGGCGAGGAAGAGAAAATCCTACAAGACGTCGTATGTGTCAGTGTCTGTCGACCAAAAAACCCCTACTTCCAATTACATCAGTAGTAAGAGTGAGGGATTACGAGACTGTTTTAACGTTAACGGGGGCTGCCCATGTTATTTTAAAGCGGAAATTACACCAATGAAATAACATGGCAGTGTATGGATAGATGGTTTAACAAAGGATTGTTGACCTGTGCATTGGCCAGGTGCACGGAAAAAAGTGTACCCAAAAAAACGATGAAAATATATTTTTGGTTAAAAAAGGAATGAATGTACCCTCATACGGAAAAGAGATTGTATGAAGGGCATTTGTTAAGCCTTTTGAAGGTCAAGAAACTTCTTTCGTGGACTTGAGGCGAAAGTAGTAGGCATACCCTTTTTTTCATGCAGTTTATACACATTGCTTCGGGTACTACGGGACATCACCGTAGGATGTATAAATAAGAATAACGGGATATCGAACAGACATCCACATACAGTCTTCTGTCTTCTAACAGTAAAGAGCTCCTCCCACATTAAAAAAGTTGATAAAGTTTTTTTAAAAACTGTCAATATGTCCTACCGCCCTGAATACCCTGCTGCTGCTGCTGCTGCTGCTGCCGACGAGGACGATCGCATGTCCTTTGCCTCGGATGCCTCAGACGAAGTCGTCATCGGAGGAATCGTTCAACCCAGAGTTAGGCTAGGACTTCCTGATGTGTTTGATTGGGAAATTCCATTCCTACATACCATTCCTACCGTTGTTGTCAACGGGATTGTTCGCCTGAACCTGGACGACGACCTGAACCTGGACGACGACGAGAGCCGACCCCAATACCTGATCAACGAAGCTGGGAACCAATTTTTACCAATGGAGGTCGACCCGGTCCCTCAACCAACCGCCCCAACCGTCGATCCAACCGACTTTGGGAATCCCTGGGCGTATCAGCAGCAGTTCGGACAGATGCCTGGGGAATCCTATGGACGCAAACATGTATGCATTCTATGTGAGGAAACTGTGCCAACCCTATGGACTCTCATGTGTGGACATAATGCATGCCTACCTTGTCTTCGCAAATGGTGGCATGAAACATACATTGTGCGGACCCATCCTGAAACCCATCCCATCCATCCTGGTAAACCCTATGTATTCCAACATGCCTGGTGTCCCTATTTGCAAACACCCTATGCAAAAGTATCCCGGAGAAGTCCAGTTCAACAACGAAGGGGACCCAATTTTGCCAGCCCTTGTGGGAATTTTGGAGGAGATTGACGAGTACGAGAAACTTCACCCTGGTTGGTATGAAGGGACACTACATTATGATGACCCCTTTGCCGAACCACTACCTGAAGAAGCATTAACATTATATTAAAATGTATTATGTATTTGTTTATTAATTTAATTTTTGATAATAAAATGATCAAAATCATTCTAATGTTGTATTCATTCATTCATTCATGCATATTCATATTCACGCATATTCATATTCATGTATATACATTCATATAAGCAAGAAGATAAAAGAAGAAGAAGAAAGGGAAGAAAAATAAAGACAAGAAAAAGGAAAAAAAGGGAAAAAGGAAGGGAATCTAGATGTATATATGATTGTATGTAGTACCCTGTACTTGCATTTGAAAAAAAAAAATTTTTA
>VICI01003665.1:0-12686 GCA_019593645.1 Akabosia matsudoensis
TTGTTGTCATAATTCATAACATCACCGATAAAATCATTTCTGTTGGTTATCTCACATTGCTATCCTCTGTTTTTGACCCCCGGAGAGATTAATACCTTTATGGCCAATCTCCGTCAAGTCCGTTTCCGGTAAAATTTGCAGATCTGGTTCCAGAGCACAGGCTTGAACGACCCTCCGAAAACGCCTTGGCTTGAACTGCTTCCCAAATAGAATGTTTTCACGAATCGTAGCATTCAGAATCCATGGTTTTTGGGCAGCGTATGCAATTTTTGTTTGAGAAGCCCATTTCAAAGTTCCTTTGGTGCCTTCTACCTGCGCCATTTCCCCGAGTAGAGCGCATATCAAGGACGACTTGCCACTGCCCGTAGATCCCACCAGAACAGTTAATTTGTCACGTGGAACACGTAAATTAATGTTTCTTAGGCCAACGTTTCGATCATCAATCAGTTCAGCCTCTTCATCAATGCCATGATGTAACACTTTTTGATGATTCCATGAAAAATCAACATTTTCCAGCCAAACTACGCTTTCCGCAGCACTGTCATCGACTAATACTCCGTTGCCAAGTACACTACTTGTTTGAGAAAAAACAGTCCCTGTGTTTGGCAACTCCTTTGACGGCTCACCGTACTCCTCCTCGTCTTCCTCTATATTTTCTAGGACGAACACAGAGTCACTACTTTCATTAAGATCTGGTAGATTTCTTGTTGGACTGTTGACCTTATTGCCAATCAAGGCAATGCTTTTTCCCAATGTCAAATTTTTCGAGGAGGAAACCTCAGGCGAAACTAACTCATTTAGGGACCAGCTCCGCATTAGCATCGCCATTTCCAGTGTTTGAATTCTGTTTGGCAAGTTCGTAATCTACGGGCAGGGATTTAGTCTCGGGTAGTAGCAAAAATTCTCGAATGCGGCGTGCACTGACCTTCACGGAATCACCAGAAAGAATCATTTCAAAAGAATCCGTATCCACAAAATTTAAAATCAGCGAACGATTCATAGCAACGGCAAATCAAAAAATACATTCGAGATTTTTGTCATGTAAACTCGCAACGGGCTTACCAAAGCATCTATCACAACCGGTACGGTAATAGGAAAAATGAACAAAGGAACGGTCAATTGATTGAACAACGCAAGGCCAGCGAAAACCTTTGGTGGCTCAAGCATATCACTTTCGATATGAGGATACAAACCAAACGTCACCACGGTCACCAGCACGGAAGAAATATGCGTCATGAAANACCAGCACGGAAGAAATATGCGTCATGAAAGCTGTCAAGTGGAACGTAAAACATTCACGGATATATTTATCTTTGTCCCTCATGAAACACTCATGATATGTATGTTTATGTAATAAAAAGCTTACTCATTATTGACCTATACAGCAAATCTCTATCCAAGTTTGTTAGCTCCTTTTCACGTACATCAAATACTTTTTTGCAGAACAAAAGCTCCCAGCCGTGAAGCTTGAGTAGTTTTATCCCTTGTAAGATCTCGCTGATTTTCCTAAGTCGCTCATCACAGCGTTCCTACGACAATAGATGCATTTCTGTCACATTTATACTTCCAAATTGAAAATGAGAAACAAATTGCTTACCATTAAAATTTTCGAGTTTGACGACATTTTCTTCCCAATGATGAACTGCAAAGGTATCATAACTAGAATGCACACTCCAGCGCCAATCAACGCTGAGTAACCGAGCTGGTAGTACAAGAGCGTCATCAGAATTGCCAACTACGTCAGTTAAAAATGAGTGCAATTTAGGATGCATGCTCAAGCTAAACATGCACTATGGTTTAATTTTTTTCAAATAATGAAATGATACCTTAAGGGGTATCGCCCATATAAAATGAGCCATCCAAAAGAACATCATGATATTATTTGTATCCTCGGACATGATGTTGATAATAGAGCCGTTATCAAAACTGCGGCTATTATTAGTGTCCTTTGTCGACACAGAAGCTCCACTTCTTTTGTCTTCATTGTCTTCGTCCGTTGCGGCTTCGGGTGATAGTCTGTTCTCCTCTGACTCGTCAGTGCCCCCATTTTGAGATGATTTGTTAGGAGATAAAGTCAGTGACTTTTAGATATATCAAAGCCTTCAGAGGAATTGCAATAAAAATAATTAGATGTTTAACATCAAGACCGGAGAGCATATCAACAGCTAATGATTTCATTATTATGTTAGTAGTATGAAAACTGCATTAAATATCCGTTACAATCTAATTGCTCTACATTGGTAATAAAAACAGGGTTCTCTCGATTGTCTGTTAAGAATGTCAATTAACTTTCACATTACAGTTCTTGTTTTGGTAATACGGAATATGTTCGTTTTTCAGTTGCAGGTGAGTGCTAATCAGGGATTCTCCAACTGTTTTTTTAGCATTTTAAATACATGAACTGATTAAGATGTGCATGCATTTTCGAAAATTGTGGACCGGTTCAGTCAATCCGAATCATATGCTGAGGAGAAAGGTTCAGTCACTCATGTAAAAATTGATGCTATAAATCCTTTACTGCTAAAATGCATATTACAGTTATTTGATACGAACGCATAAATCATTTACTTTTACGAAAATGGCCCAACTAAAACTGAGTGTAGACCAACCTGCAAAGCAAATTTGACATGAATCCCTTCAGAGTTGACCAAAAAGGTGGAGCATTGTGAGAAAGTACTTTGAAGCAGAGAAGACACAAGAACGATCACAGCCATGACGTATCCATTTGATATTAACTCTGTGATTGTCAAATTGTAGAGAAAATCTTGTTCACCCGAACTGTCATCAATTGCAGCACTCTCGTTAACTCCTGCTGTAAAATTTCTTTCCGTGTACGCCACTATTCCTTTGATCCCCAGTGGCGCAATAAACCCCATCAAGTCAGCCAAAAGCCGATATACTCCACCGGCCAGCATAGATTTCCAAATGACTCGAAACAGGCATCGCCACAAACTGAATGACTCGTCAGGATGCGATACCTACGCTGGCAAAAACAAAATAATACAAAATGCTCCCTTGTTCCGGTGTATTATCATTCTTAATAAGAATAAAAACATAAATTCTGGCGTCTCTAGACAGTTGACAAAACCGAAAAAGCTACGAGCACAACAATATGAGAAAAATGCATGCATTTTGTTTACTTCGAAATATTACTCAACTAAATTGATTTCGTTAACTTCCCCAGGTTTCTGTTTCGTACCCTCTCCAGCTCATAAACGTCCAAGAGTCTATTCAACTGCGTGCAAGTCCTTTCCTCCTCCGGAAGCTCGCCGAGATCCTCATCCTCCAGAGGTCGACGATAGCCCAGCCTCAAAAGGTCGGTAAACCAGTAAAACGTTATTCGTGAGGGTAAACTAGAATAGTTATGAAGATATCTGATATGTGCTGATCGACTATCAAGATTATGTGACATTTTGACAAATCCTTCACTTCACTTTTTCAATCTTTCGAGTAAACTGTTAAACTATTTGTCCACCTGATCAATTTTGTCAGACTCAACACAAACCCCACACAACAACTGATTACAGACGAAAAGTATCATGAAACAGTTTGTTTTATCGAATGACAGAATAGTTTGCATATTATTAGCATAATACTGAAACCTGCTTTATGATGAGTCTGGTGGCAGCCTTTGTTTACTCGTCTTTACAAGTATAAACAACCAAAACTACAACAAAAACAATCCAGTCTTGTTCAACTCTGAATGCTCTCTGAGTAACTCGCTGATATTAGTACATGGTTCAAATTTTAATTGCAAATTTAGCGAAAAGAAAAAAAAGAAACAGAAGATATTTAAATCGTTTCTCGTCATTCATCCTACTGTCGATTCTCCATTTGATTCTTTAAAAGCGCCCTGCTGCTTGAGCACTCTCTCAACGAAAAATGAATAACATTGTGTCTGATGCAAATAAAGTTGAAAAGAATTTAATCATCTTGGTGGGTTGGCACCCCATATAACATCCCTGTCATTATTATCCTCCACTTTTTTAGCCGTCATCATGATGATCATCCTCCTGTCCACCAGGAATGTTTTATTCCTAACATCATGGCTGCTTTGAGCTTTGAATATGTGACTCAAAAAAAAAAACTTTTCAATGATGCTTGATCAAGTTTCTTTTTTTAAAAGATTCATATGAGTAGTGACTAAGCTACAATCATCCTCATCATTGTAATAACCCCAGCATCATCATCCTTCGCTTCCTATCACTTACAACGAGCGCTAAACCGTCCGTCCTCTTCGCAGTCTCGTCGACACAAAATCATTTGTACACAGAGGCTCACACATTTTATTACACACACGTCACACGTTCAGAAAAATAATAAGTATTTAAAATTTGCATGGAAAACCTCGTTTGGGATGATGATGTATTATCTCATCTCACTTGCTCCTGAAATGAAGTGCTGAAGGAGATTTTTTGCACATTTTTTTGTAGGGTTCAAAGGAGCTATGGCAACTTCATGCGAAGAAATTATACAGAAAATTGGTGGCGTCTCTCTCTATCGAGAATTGACGCGGCCAAGTGACCAGTTCCCAAAAACAATTGCACGAAATGTTGATGGTCCGAGAGTCACGATAAGGATTATTTGCAAAACGTCCTTTTGGCACTTGAATTAACGAGATTGAAATTAATTTAATTGGGATTAGTGTCAAACGTATTTATGGGTTGATGGAGAGTTGCGATAAAACACATTCTTGTCAGAGTAACAACAGATAGGTAGAGAGTTCGTACACAATCGTCTTGTTGAGGAGGACAGAGGCTTGAGAATGAACAATTATGTATGTTACCAAAATGACAGAAAAATAGAGATGGTCTTGTATAATTTGTGACATTTCATGAATAAGGAGGAAGATTTTCCATAGAATACGCATAAAACGGTTTTTACGACAAAAGAAAACATGTAGTGAATGTATAAAATAGTGATGATATTGATATTGAGAGTGTTCATTGTTGGATGAGTCAGTCCTCACTCATGTTTGATAATTTGGCATGTTTGGTTGTCTTGGATCCGCAAGTCCGTTGACCATCTACAATCTAGATCATTATTATTACTATGTCAACTTTTCTCTAAATTCTTTTTGAAAACAAAACGCTTCAACGTACTTGCTCAGATTCATCGCGAATAAAATTAGTAGGCTGATATGTTATGCAACTTGGCGCTCGCGTCACCATCTCTACCACCGTTTGTTTCTAACTGAACAAAGTCAGCACAATTTGTAAGCTCAAAATTCTGCTCTAGTAGCAGCCGCTCTCTAATGTAACGTTTGAAACTGCAACTGACAGTTTCTCTAATCAACAAAAACAACAGTTGACAGTGGTCACTGGGCGATATTTCTGTAAGTAAACTCTTGTTTTTGAAATACAGGTGATTTAGCAAGCGGATCAGTTGTCCAGAGAAAGATATATTTACCTAGCATTTTAGCTTTTGCACTTGTGGGGGAGGGGGGGATAAAGTCTTAATGTGAGGAAGTTGGAAATCCATACTTTTTCCAGGATTTAGTATTTGAATTACTTACAAGGTCGTGTAAACTTTTTAGAAAACTTTTTGTTTTGAAATTTCGCGAGGGTTGTTTTTTTTTTTTTTTTTTTTTTTTGCAAAAAAACTGGGAAAAAATTGCTAGACGATCGTACCAGACTATAAAAGATTTGTATTTTTTTAAATGAATGGACAATTAGTTACAAAATCTGAATTAGTATTTCAAAGATAACAGCTCTTGTTTTTAAAGGTTTAGAAGGTGAAAGATGACGGGTTTGTTATCTGCTGCTGCTTCAGCTGTCCATGAGCGACTGGTCAAGGAGGATCTGGACGCCTTAAAAGACTGTATTTCGGTATTTGAAGACTGGGAGAAATTTACGATTCCGGAGATGGAAGGCCCGATGGGAAGGGAAATGTCAAGCAAGGTCTACAAGAGTTTGCGCACTGTCGCCAGATTGATAAATGACAGCTTCCCAAGGATCAAGATTGAGACCAGCCGAATGATTACTGCTTTGACAGATATTTTCATTAAGTGCCGAGTTATTGTGGATGCACACCCGAATTTTTCGTAAGATTTTCAGTACACAAGCTTTCATCGTTAATTAAGCGTGCTAATTGTTTGATGTTCTTAAGGGCTTTGAATCTTTTCGTGGTACTGTCGCTCCGTTGCCTCAGTCTCTTTTTCCAGAAGACTAATGCTTACTACTCGAAAGGTAGTTGAATCACCTGTGCATCAAATCACGACTGATGACCTATTCAAAAAGCTTAACGAACTTTTCATTCGTAGGTGGTATGGATCCACAATTCCATCAGCAGTACATTCGTCAACTCTTGAGAATTTTGGATGACATCATTTGCCGACCAATCAGAAATGATTCAAAAGACTCTCGCAACGTTGGATATGGATGTATTGATTTGATTGACGCACTTGGCGACCATATTGTATACGCCTTGGGAGTAAGACTCCATTTTAAAACTTCCTTTTCTATTTAATGTCAGATTAAACTTTCACGATATACTTATTTAGATTGAACACTGGGGGCGGTTTAACTTGTTTCTATCGGCTTACACCTACTTCAAATCCGTTGAAAAACTTAATGCTATCTCAAGAGCCAAACTTGTCCGTTGTTGGGGGAAATTCGTCGCTTATCGTTGCTGGAACGACGTATAAGTTATCTAGTATAATACAAGTTTAAGCATATACTATATATATATTTGTATGATCATTCACTTTTTTTCCAGTTTTCACCAATGACATCAAAAGTTGTCGGAGTAGCTTGCATGGGGATGGCCTCTCAAGAAGCCCATGTTCAAATTGCTTCTGCGTGGACTTTTGCTCAAGCTACGGATCTTATTGTGGCGAAATACATGAAAATGCCACTTATAGATACAATCTTTGGCTTAAACTTCCACACTATGTTGCTCCTGGCTGGGGTCAAGAGCTTCAAAGTACCTGCCAAAGTAAGATTCATACACCATTTGGAATTTTGGAGTTTAGGAATTTTTAAGGCAATTTGAGGAAAAACGGAATTACACAAGAATATTTTTTACTAGGGTCTATTGGATGCGTTGCATGGATGCGCTAACATTTTCAAATGGCTTCCACTACCTGCCTTTGATAGTGAACGACGAATGTGTATGATTATCCACATCACAAAGAAACTGGTAGCCGTAGCCGAGGAAAATCTGGACGTTCAGGTACCGTAGCCTAACTTCGTCAGCGGAGCATTGCACAACGTATAGAGCAAAGGACCATTGAATGGATCATTTTAGATTTAAGTATTCTTTTATGGAAGTCATTCCCAAAACGGAATTCCAAGTGTACGAGCACGGTCATCCGTATTTTCGTTTAGATTTGACTGAAGAATTCATTCCCAGATTTTTTCGGGTGAGGCGTCGAACATGTTTTTTATTACCCCATGCATAAGCAAATGAGGAAATTTTGTTGACTTGTACGCCAAATTTGCACTGGTTTTTATCCTCTAAGTGGCCCCTCAAGTGAATTTTAAGATCACCTGGATGTTTGTTTACACCAAAATACATTATCGTGGGGAATGAATTCTTGTCACTCAGGGCTTCCTCTGCGACTGCCAAATCAGTTAGTGCGTCATTCAAAAAGTCATTCGTACCATTTGAGACTGCTGTTTTCGGAATGACTTCCACAACGTTGGTCTATTCTAAACGTCCCTAATATTTCAGGTTCGCTTGAGTGCATTGAGAGCCCTTTGTGAGGCCATAGACAACGAAAATATGTTTAATCAAATGGGATACTCGGTCACTGTAAGACTCAATAGTTTAGTTGATGGCATGGGTTTGATATCCTAGGAATTTGCTGTTCATATTGATAGTTTAAATTGCAGGAACCGATTATAAAAGGATTGACGAAATGGTTGGCGTTTGATAACGACTTCAAAGTGAAGACCGAATGTGCCGTAGCATTACGGAAGATTCCATCTCGTCTTGTTTTTGGTTCTATGTTCTCCTTGGTTGTGGAACATCTTATGGAGGCATTAGTGCGACTTCCAGCGGAGAATGGAGAAGGTACACGGACATTCAAAGTTGAGGTAATAGCACTGAAGAAAGTATGTCGAAATTAAATGCAGCATATTTTGAGCGTACCGTTATTGTATTTTGTTAGGTGCTATTGTGTATGTTCCGCATGATGGCGGCTATGCGGATGGAGGATGTTTATAAAGTGTACCGCCCCCTTTTGCGTAACTACGAGGTGTTCTCGGACACCGTGGCTGAAGTTCGGAATGATGTGGAGCCCGTCCAATTGGACATGTTATCACTAGCAGGGTCAAATATTCGCAGACTTCTACATCACCCTCTACTCGTGCCTGACGGTGGAGTTATGGGAGCGCTGCTTCACCTTCACGAGTTTGTAGAAATAGTTTCTTACGGCGAACATTTGTAAGCGGACAGTAATGTTTTAAATCTGTCTCAAAGTCGGATCTCTTCTGAGTAACCAAAGTACAAATAAGGGTTCAAAAATCGAGAACGTAAAAAATACAGATATTATTCTTTGAAATTTAAGTCACTAGCTACTTGCTCAGTTGCTCATACCAAGTGTAATACTAATATCATGTTTTAACTCTAGATGGATTATTTTTGTTTTTTTTTGCTGGAAATCCAAATAAAAATTATACAGAACGAATACGGAAGTGTAAAGATCTGCATGATTTAAATTTTCATGAAATGAAATTTGATTGACATTCATGAGGAAAGGTGCATTTAAAATCTGAATTGCCAAGATGTTCATGTTCATTTGGGAATGCGGATTTTGCATTGCATTCTGCACTCAGTGGCCGCTCCGTGCTATGTGTTGATACGTTAGCCATGTGCTTTGTTAGTCGATTGTGGTCCCCATAAAGGAAATCTCTGATGTCTGATTCAGAGAGCTGCGCTGCACATTGGTTGACTCACAGTAAAATCAGCTGGATTTGAGTTTTTATCGATGAGTTAACCGCCAGTGCGTTGAGTTGAGAAACCGAATCTGAATTTAGTGATTTTGTAAGTAATCTCGATTGCTGGAATATCGTCCTCTGCTATACCCGTCATGCTTGCATTACATAACAATATCGTTAAACTGTAAGAAACAGTTTTGGCGGCTGATTCTAGGACGTTAGTTATCGTTCATATTTCAACCCGCTCGTAATTGTTTCGCCGAAGATGGCGAACAAGTCCAAAGTAGACCATGATTTAGCCATGGCTCCAACAAGTACCGATGAGCCTTGTAAACCCTTGGACTGGTATTTGGAATCCTTCGAAAATTGGCTTAGTTTCGAAAGCGATAAATATCGGAGTAGACACGGCCGAGTTTCGACGGAAACCACGTTAGCCAATTGGAAAGAACTTATGCCAATACTTAAAAGTGGTTATGCTCAAGTTAAGCACAATGTTGCTGACATTATCACGTATGTGGGACGAACAATGAAACAGGCCCATCACTCTGCTTCAGTGTCTAAAAATACCAAGTAAGTAAAACTAGAAATTCCAGTTGCTACAATAAAGTCTAACAGAATTTAAAATGTATCTATTGACTCAGGGGAAAGGTTGACCGCACCTATTACTTCGTTTGTGCAGGTGCCTTAGACTGTCTGAACGTTCTCCTACAAAACATCAGCAATGAATTTGATAAAGGTAAATGTATCTTTTAACTTCACGTTTAACTGAAATAAGCAATCTTTAGATCTATGATAATTGCTTGCATTTTAGATGGTTTTGATGAAGCCCATTATGAAACCTTCCGCGCACCGTGGTTATTAATTATGGATGACCTTTTGTCTCGCCCACTGACTGAGGAAGTTTCTGTAGCAAACGCAACATTAGATGTATTCGCCGCAATGGGGAGTGATATTTACTTCCAGCTTCCGGTAATTTAACTTTAATTTGATCCTCCTTCGTTTGTTGTACATAACGACTGATTGAATACATATTTTGCTTTTGATTTGTTTAGGACAACGTCCAAAAACGTTTGATCGTGTACGTTTTCGGATATGGGAGTGAGGAATACCAGGAACAACTCCATACCCCAACTAAATCTAAAATCGGACGGTGCCTTGGAAAATTTATCCAGTATCCTAGTTTACGAGATGTATGTATTTTTATTTTACAGTGCGAGTTTTCGAAATATAACCTGAAAATACTGATCTATTGTTTTGGCTAGAATTTGGTGTTTTTCCTTAATGTATTTGAATGCACCGTACGTGGAATCAAGTCCCCGATTAAGGATGTGCAAATTTCATATTCCTGGACGTTTGGGAACTTGACTGACGTCATTCTTTCAGAGTATATGATCACCCCGGTTGAAAATATGTCCTCTGGATTCGTTACGTTTCTGTTGAATACTGGAGTGAGATGCCTTCAAGTTCCTACTAAAGTATGTGAGAAAAATGTTATGATCAGGGTAAAGCCTACTCTTTTGGTGTTCATTAAATAAAGTATTCATTTACAGGGCCGGTACAACTCATGCAGAGCATGTGGCAATATATTTCAATGGCTGAGGTTAGAAATGTTGGACCCGCCTTATCACAAAGAACTTGTCGCAACAATCACACAACAGTTGATCGCCAGTGTAGGAAGTGGGTTGGATTACAAGGTGTGTTGGTAAAATGGTTTTTGCACTTGACTGTAGCGTTGATGAATTTACTGATTTGTTGAGTTTATAGATGCGGTGGAATTCGGCTCACGCATTGGGATTCGCCTTGGAAAATGATATATTTTTTCAAACCATGCCTGATGAAGTTACAGTATGACATGTGAAACAATCTGTCTAAATTTTTCTCCCTGGGAATGCTAAATTATATATTGTTTTTTTCTCCAGGCGCCAATCATTAAAGTTCTCTCCAAATGGGTCGCACAAAGCCAAAACTACAAAGAACGGGCTCAATGTGCTGTGTCTTTGCACAAAGCAAAGTCTCGGGTCATTTACGGATCTGGTTATGCTCATATTTGGGACAGACTATTCCTTTCATTGTCCCGTTTACCTGTTGACGATTGTGATAGTAGCGAGAAATTCAAAATTGAGGTTGGCACCAGAATAAAATTCCTTACATAATAGTTCGTAATGTTATCAAAGAATATATTTTACTATGATGATTGCAGGCTATTTTACTACTTCTTCATCTGTTGGATGTGTTACAAATGGATGACGTGCCTCAAATTTCTTCAGTTGTTTTCAAATACAAGGAAGGTGTCAAGTCGACGCTGAACTTAACGGTTCCCGATATTCCATTGGAACGACTTGATGTCGCCCTCTCATGCAAAGATAACCTTAACAGACTCCATGCTAGAACTGAAAACCAAGAAATAATACTAACCCTTAATGCTTTACAGGAAATGATAGAGTCGGTTATTGAATAGAATTGATATCATTGCCCTAGTTGTTTGTACCTATTTCAGTATAAATTATATGCATCGCTAAATGTTGCCTGCAACGAGTTCGCCTCCTGGAAACATTTGCCATGTTTTTTTTTGCAA
Source organism: Akabosia matsudoensis (assembly GCA_019593645.1). Lineage (NCBI taxonomy): Eukaryota > Metazoa > Arthropoda > Collembola > Entomobryomorpha > Paronellidae > Akabosia > Akabosia matsudoensis. Next base: position 11,458 of record VICI01003665.1, read on the forward strand.
AATCCATGCAAATAAATTATAACCAAATTATATAATTAGACAATACAAACAATCGTTTCTTAGATTCCATCCACCAATTTACGTAACTCGCACATCTAAACTGATGAAGGGGACGATATACATGTTATGCCCTTATTTAGCAACAAACTTTACGAAACACTTGTTAACAAATACGAATTGAGACAATATGAATAACAAAGGTCTGCATGACGACAGGGCGTTCTTTTGTCGTCGCACCTGGAATCCAACTTTCTTTTCCTTTCTTTTCTTTACACAAAAAGAAAGTCTTTTATGATGAGATCTCATTCTAGCGTGTTTCTGTTTGTCAAATGTAATGTTTTCAGCCGTCAGGAAAAAAAAATCCAACGACAGATGTTAAGTATGCAACAACTCCTCGTAGCCTGTCAAATGCCCACAACTTTTTTCATTAGAGTCAACCTTTGAACTCACATCTTATCTCCATCTGAATTGTGTTATTCAACATTTTTTATGATCTCAATGATGTTCTTTTGGAAAGGCAAGCGTTGTAGTATGTGCGCATATTGCCCCATCAAAGTTTCTCAGTTTACTTTCGGAAATTCTCTGTTTATTTTAATAAATTTGTGAGACTTCCACATGAACAAGAAGGAATCTCAGGGTGGAACCAAGAAATGATCTCTAAATATTGTCTTAGCGTTCTTGTTTGAAGAGAGCTTTGTTGCAAAACTCTCTGGTAATGGAAAATTACAGACGCAGCGTAGCTAGAAGCCACCTACAGTCAGACCTGTCTATAAAAGGCACCCAAGGGCGACAATAAAAGTGCCTTTACTACAGCATGTCTCTTATAGAGTTGGGAAAATAGAGGGGCTACATACAGATAGGGCGACAGAAATGATTCCTTTATTAGACAGGTTCTTTTATAGGACTGCCTTTTATATACAGGTTTGACTGTACTTGTAAACTAGCATTAGAGGTAGAGTGAGCATCATCATCATGACACCGATGGAATATTGTGTGCAAGCACATTCTCTCTTTGTTTCTGTTTCACACAATATTTGCAAAATGTTCTTTTTTACTATTTACGCTTCGGGAAATTTATCTTTTACGTAGTTTCATTGCTCTACGTCGTTTGAAGACGCTCAAATTCAGTTAAATTATTTTAACAGGTAATACACGTTATTGTTGTGTGTGAAATTTTTAATTCTGAATTATAGTCTTCATGCATATTATCAAAATTATTTAAAAGATAT
>VICI01003666.1:0-12684 GCA_019593645.1 Akabosia matsudoensis
TTTCTTTTGCTAAAAATTCCAACTCGTTACTTATCTCATACGAATATCTCACATTTCCTGCAGATTGAATAAAACCTTTTTAAATTTAACGAATTCTGACTGATTTTGCGACTTTTGCTTATATTTACGAATGACAATGAATTTATTTGTATCTTTTCCTAAACACGTAAACGGTGAGGCTAAAACTCCAATACATTACCTATAAAATATTATGTATGGGATTTGCGTTTATCAATGCAACACGTATATAAAGACTCTTGTGAAAACTGGATTTCTATAAAAAGAATTTAAGACTTGCCCAACAATACAGGCTGCGATTATTTGCTTTCATTGTAAGATCTTTAGGTACTTTAAACGAGCCCAATTAATCTATTAAATCACCACGCTGTTGTGTACACCGAATACTCGTTAAATTTGTCTATTATTATTATGTTGTGTGCATAAAAGAGCTTTTGGGGTAGATATTTCCGCATATATATCTATAAATTTCCTCAACTTATGATTACTTACACAGTACTAAATTTTAGTAGACATAGTTTATAGGTGTTTTTTGGGTTATGAATACACACTAAAAAGAGACCGTTTATTTGACTATCAATGAAAAGATATCATTGTACATGCTGTGTGGTAAAATGTAGCAACAACAAACAATTTTCTAGGATGTATTTAAATTTCCCTCTAGATAATGATATTTCCTTCAAGAAGACAATAAACTTGAAAACGTATAAAATATTAATTTTTACACATTTCTTATGTACAAATAGACTTCTCTCTACTAGTTTAAAATATGTACAACATTATTTTACATTTTTTACATACACTAATGAGATTTCCTGTTAAAAACTTAAATTCAAGAATAAAAAGATTAGTAGCTTGTTTTTAAAAAAATGTTTGAAACCTAAAAACGCACGTAAAAACAGTAAAACGGACACTTATTCACATCCGTATCCAGTCACACCGGAAAAGTTCCACAGAGTTGATAGTTACTTGGAAAATCATAAAAAAATAGTTTAAAGGAAAACATGACTAAAACGACTCAATAGTCGATTGTATTGCTACAATCACATTGGTCAAAGAGGAAACCGGTATAGGACACCACAAATTGCCACCGAGAAATATTCAACACAGAAAGCATTACACACTTTCAGGTGAGTTTTGTAATACTTTTCGCCTCATAGACTCGACGAGTGAAAGTTTATGAAAATTGAACCGTTAAAAAGGAAAATAGCGGAATACTGAAAATTCTAGTTTTTCTCTCGGCTACTATTTCTACAATCTATTGAGTCACAGCAGTTTCACACGAGTTGTAAATATCTAAACGCGTTCACTATTTACAATGAAGAGTGAAATAGAAGAAAACAAAAACGGATATATTATTATGTCTTCAAATTTGACTCTTCTAGTGCAGGCAAACTTTTACAGCTAATGTACAAACAGGGGTTTTATGCCATTCATATAAATTCTTTTTAAATAATGTACAGACTAAAAATGTAATCTATGGTTTATACAAAAATAAATGCCTTCTGATTCCTGAATTGCAATGGATTAAAATACGTTGCTAAATCATAAAAGTAGTACAAACACTCCATAACGAATGTAATCCACATTTACTCAATAAAATGAGACCGAAATGGAGCTTAGCTCCGTGTAAACCCACGGATTAATATATAAAAAAAGCAATCCTGGTGGCCACATCCGTAGAAAATTGAAGTCAGTGTAAAAACAAGGGGAAAAAATAGTAATTTCTTTTGATGCCTAGCTGTCTGTTACAATTATCTTATTAGACATGTCATGCAGAGATCAGATGGGCCAATGCAATCATCATGACAAAACGCCCCGCATTTTCTACACATAATCATAGCTCGAAGATCGCAAACACAGTTGCCCCCACTGTCGACAACTATCTGACCGACTTGTTCAACGACTCCTTGAAATGCGTGACTAGTTGGGATGTTGTTTGTAGCACTTGTACTGTTTGAAGCTGGGGTGCGAGTGGAGACTACGTTCATTCCTATGGCGCTAGCGTCCAAGACAATATGCCGTGGTGGATTGTTTCCACCGGCATTCGTCGATGATGTCCCAATTCCATTGTTTGGTACGGGTCCAGTCGGCGGTCGTAAACCTGGAGCCTTTCCATCGTTAGCGTTGAACAAGTCAAACTCATGACCGGTAACCACGATACCCGATCCACCACCACCCACATCACCATTTTGCGTTGTGTCTGGGATACTTATCACGGGAGGCTGACCTGGCTGGGTCGTGGTTATAATTCTAGCTGCCGAGCCAGGTCCAGACCCGTTTAAATTCAAACTGATCATTTGAGGCTGTTGTTGTTGTTGGGTTCCTTGTTGTTGTGGAGCTGCACTAAGGGCTCCATTTCCCCAAGTGGCACTGTTCACCGGGCCTGAGTTTTGTGTCAGGTTTGACGAGTTATTTGGTAGGCCTACATTCAGCACGTGATTGATGGCCTGTTGCTGTTGGTGCATTGAAGTGGATGCTTGTGAAACTTGCACTTGAACAACATTTTGCGCGTTATTTATATTAACAGGATTCAGATTCACATTGGAAATTGGGAAAGAACTTTGTCCCTGATTCACTTGAATATTAGCATGTCCTGAAAATGTTGCCTCGTGTTGGTGCGGGTGAGGTGGACAGTTAGGTGTGCAATATGATGGAGTAGATGTAACTGCAGGCCCACCCTGCACTCTAGTTGGCGTTATCGTAAACTGGCGAGGTTGTTGTTGCAACTGTGTCCCACTCGGATGCATAGTCATAGGTGACATTCCGTTTGGCAAGTTCTGGCCACTATAAACCACCTACGTTAAAGAAAGAAATACATTTAATTGCTTGGTTTTTTATTTTTGTATTGCAGTTGAAGATAAGCTTTTCCATATTGATTTGTATTCATACTCGTACAGCACCGCCTTCCTGAATCTCTAAAGTAGGTAATACTGATTTTCCTGGTCCAATTGTTAGCCCCTCTGGAGTTGTTATTGTCCCTGTCAAAGTGCCAGTGCCTGAAGCCATAGAGGCTGGAACTTGTATAGACATTCCAGTATTTTGCTGTGTCACAGTTTGTTGAGGACTGCAAAACGTCAGACCTCCTCCTGGCTGCTGAGGACTGGCCATTAATATCCCCCCTGTTGGTCCTGGACTTGGAGAGGCACTTGCAGATCGTGGATGACCCTTTCCGGCTTGATCATTAAGGATAATCTGTCCACTTGGGGAGATCACGATGGACGCTGGGACAGCAAGGTTCGTTGACAGCCCATTATTACCTTGCGTTTGCACAATAATGTATTGCTGTTGTCTTGCGCCTTGAGATTCCACATGTGAACCAGTAACAGTGGACACCGAATTTGAAGACGGGACTGTCAATGTCATCGGTAAACTAACGGAAGGATTGCCCTGATTCGGCGTTCCAAACGTCAAGTTTGAATTTCCAGTAGTCTGTTGACATAACATGAAAATCGTAATGTTCAGCGTTGTTATTACATTGTTCGCTTCATCAAGTATGAAATAAAATTTCTATAATTAGAACATTAACATTTAACTGCAAATGGAATTGGAAAAAAGGACAAAAATTAAATTAGACGTATGTAAAAGAAGAAAAACATGCGAAACACAGAAGAAACACGTTACAGCTTTTGTTATTTTTCAATATCGCATAAGGCACGTGCATAGTAGCGATAATTTAACCAAGCATTTAATAGACAAGCAGTTTATCTTTATAATACTGATGATTATCATTATATCTACTCTACGAAACAAAATCATAACCGTTTCATACGTGATACTTTTTTATTCGTGCAAGTCCGAGGAAACTGTAAAAATGCAGATTTACTTAATCAACTTGGGCAAACCTAAAAAAAATTACGAGCAGTGTTTCCACTTACGAGTCATATAATATGATCTAGGGATACCATAATTTTTTTAAACGACAGTTTCATTGACATGTTACAGAACAGATATAGACATTATATTTTAAAAATTACTGCTCGAAAACAGATCCATAACACTACATTATTTGTCTAATAACGAAACTGAGAAACTGTCTTTTCTGAGAGGAGAATGGAGTTACTGCTCACCTGCGTAGTAAGCATTTGACTTGCTTCGATTCCCGAACTATTTACAAGACGAGAAGCATCAATACTTGCCGTTCTAACATTTGAACTAGTGCTACTTGAAACGCTTGGAGACGTCGAGTTCGACAAGCCCCCAATCGTCAGATTACCGGTGCGACAAACACTGCCCGAGACGGAAAAGGTTGATTGGGTGATGAAAGAGGAAGAGGGAATGGAAGGGATTCCAGAAGACACTGATGTAACTGCCGCAAGCATTCCAGAATGCATTCCAGAAGAGGACGACACAATAGTCAACTTTGGTGTTTGAGAGTTGGTGGTCCAGCTACTTGGCTGCCTCATTGAACTGGTGCTCACACTACATATCCCTGCGGATGCAGAGTTGGCCACGCTATTTTGCCCTTTGGCTGACAGCATTCCTGGCATCGCGTCATTGGACGTTTGCACATCAACTATTTCTCCTATTACTGGTGGCTCAGAGTCTGATATGCTAAATGGGTTTTCCATTCCGACAGCTACGACATCTTGCAAATCCATAATAATCTCGTTCCCTAACAGATCCGATATGTTATTCTCTAATGAGCCGTTCTGCTGATTTCCGCTCATGGCGAATAGCTTGCGAGTGTTCCCATCCATTCCTGTATTGGACAAACTGCCTGAGTCTAGAAACAAGTCTAACACTGTTTCTCCACTGCTCAATTTTCCGGCAACGGCATTTACTGGGGTCGATGAAGTTGGTTTTGGAAAAATATCATTGCACTGGCCTAATGGATGGGATCCCTCTTGTGACACTGGAGATATTGGACGAATATTCGATGCAGCTATTTGACTTGTGATAAAGTCTGCAAGATTGGAAACATTACTGATAATCCCTGGGCTAGAGGTTTGACTATGACCTTGCTGAGACTGGTTCATGCTTGTATTTCCGGTTGACGGACTACTTGTTGAAACGGACTGGTCTGCGAGTCTCACGTTTTGAATGATTCTGAAAGGCGAGCCTTTAAGGATCCCTTGAGGCAGAGGAGACATACTTTCCCTTGACCCTACAACTACTGGCTTGTTTAGTGAGACATTTCTGTTCGCTTGCGACACGGAAATGGTTTGACCTGAACTTTCTATAAGAGATAAGGTCTGTTGTCCTCCGATGTTGTTGTTGGTCGAGTTGCCGAGTAAAGGACCGTGACTGATTGCAATCAAATTATGAGGCATTCTCTTCACTTGCGGGCAAGTAGAGCTATTCAGGCTGGTTGGTGTTGGTGGTCGCGTTATTCGTATTGCATTGTTAAATGGCACAGCACCTCTGTGAATTGTTAACGTTTCTCCATTGCTTGTGACTATTTGTGCTCTCACTGGAATACTATTTGCTGGAGTGGCGGGTTTAGGGCTTTCTATTTTGAGTATTGGACCCGGACTTGGAGATCCTAATGACTGAGGACGCTGATGAATTTGGAGTATCTGGGCTTTCGGCGGAGTAGGTGAAGGACTAGGAGAGGAGGTGTGTGACAAAGGAAGACTTGAAGATGAACTGGAACTCGGCGTGGTAAATATTGATTGATTCAATATTTTTATTTGGGAAATTTGTGCTTGGGAGGTGGGCGTGCACCCAGAGCTACTATTCACAGGTACTTGGTTAGTGGTAAACTGGAGGGCTCCAGATGCGTTGCGGTTCAGGCGATTCAACTGGTTCACGCTGATGAGGGGCAAGGACATTGTCTGAGAGCCAGAGTGTTGATGATTTTGCGGTTGCTGTTGTTGGAGGAGCATTGCCAACTGCTGGGGTGTGATTATGGTTGTGCTTTGATTTTGCTGCGGCTGTGATTAATTACAATGTAGGATGATAACAACAAGAGAATAACAGTTACATACAAAGACAGCGTGGTGCAAAAATGTCAGAGAAAAATGATAAACCATTGTAAAAGGTGTGTGTGTGTGTATAACGTGTATATAATAGAATCAAAATTGATAACTTCCAACAAAAAAGGTTAAGAGGAGAGAGTTTTAGTTATATGGTATGTACTTGACAAAAACCAAAACTACTGCAACCCAAAAACCCATTTGTTAGTCCCCAAAAAATCTACCCAAACATAAATTTTAATAAATAAAAATTTTTAAAAAGCCGAGTAAACCCAGACCAACAAAATTAAAAATAGAATCCTGATTTTGTCTGTAAAATATACATTCATAGTTTCGCAGGTTCATCCTTTTCAAACTTTTTTTTCCAGAATACAAAACGGCCTTGTTTTGATTTACTTACCATTATTTGTGATGTTGACCCAGCAGGTCGCACAATTATAGGGCTTCCAGACTGAACATGGTCTGATCAACGGGACAACTGTGGGACCCCCTGTTGTCCCAGCCGCTACTGGGCCTGTAGCATGAGCGATGATCTGACCTGAAGTGCTATTTCCTGTCGGTCCTGTGATGTGAGCGACAATGACCTTTTGGTGAGGGGAAACGCCTCCCAGGAGGGATGATGAGGCTCCCAAAGGACCTTGAATGATTGTTGGAGTAGCCCGTCTCTGCATTTGAATAAACGTCTCCGATAGCTGAACCAAGTTGGTGACTGCAAATTTAAACGCAATTTTAATAAAACGTAAAATTTTTTTTTTGGTAAAAAAGTTGTTTGAAAAAAATTATTCGAGTAACTTACGTTTGGAGCCCTTGAGCAATTTGCTTACTAAGTTCCGCCTTGGTCAAGCCCACTGGCGGAGGTTTCACTAGTTGAGTTTGCAACTGCTCTCGGTTTGGGCTATTTTGAATGACAGCTTTGCAAATTTGATAAGACCTTTCCAAATTGATTTGTCCAGGTGGAGTACTTCCTGGTCGAGGTGCTTTCAGCTAAATCGTTACATGACAATACTCATGTTAGTTCAACCATAGTACAAATTACGATAGAATAGAGTTTGGAAGTATTTACAAGAATTCTTAATAAAATGTGTACATGAATAGAGTGTCTCATCACAAAACACGAGAATAATACGTTTTTTAAACGAGATTCCAAGATAATTTCAAATTTACATGAAAGTACCGTAATCCGCTGAAATTTTTTATGTACAAAGAGCTACAAGAGAGATGAAAGAACGAGGAAGGAAAAAAAAAGTTTGAGTGATAATTATAAAGAAGAGAGATGATAGGGCTGAGAAGGAGGTGGATAATGACTCTGGATGGTGCTCTTGACGCATACCTGTTTAGATTTGAGACGGGATTTTTGGGTTATTTTCGTGATTTGTGACGTAGAGCTACTAACCGAGGTTTGATTGACTAATTGAGCAGCAGTAGGCTGCGAAACGAGAATAGCTTTTCCACCCTGTGAGACGAGCGTTAAGGTTTTAGGTGCAGCCCCAAGCATAGATCCACCTGTGGACGTTACAAGCTGAACAGATTGTGAGGGAGAGAGGGGAAGTGAAACTGCCTTTTGAACCCGAATAAGCGCAGGGGACGAAGGAGCTGTCGGAGTACCAGGGTTGGTTGTAGGGGAGGTAGCAATTTGGGGCCTTGCCGGTCCAGAAATCTGGAACGTGGCAGTGGGTTGACTCACCGATGGTTTTTGCACACTAATTAGAGACGCTGATGTTTGTGGAACGTTCATAGAACTCGTGGTTACTGTGACTAGGCCTGGTTTGGTTGTTGTCTTCACCGAGTGAACGTTCGTTTCCGAACAACTCGCGATGGTCAGTCCGCTGGTCTTCGCAGGCTGAACAGTTATCACGGGAGAGCCACTGCTTGTCCTGTCCGAAGCAGAGATACTGATGGGAATCTGCTGCGGAAGCGTCTTGCCAAAGGCTGTCTGACCACTACTTTTGCTATACGTTGTAGTAACAGAGCCCCCCATAGATAGTGCAGAAGACGGTGTGAGGATTACGGTTTGTCCTGTATTGGCCATAGACACTTGCAGAGATCCTAGAGACGACGCCAACTTTGTCGAATCGGTCAAGATTACGATTGACGGAGAGCTCCTTGATAACGAATTGCTGGCGGATTCCGGCAAAGAGGTGACTAGTCGAGGGGCTTGAGCGGCAGAAGTAGTTGGGCTTCCACTTGTGATTACGTTTGTGCTGGAGACAGTCGTTTTCGGTACCAAGACAAGATTACCGGCACTGGAAACTGAAATAGCTTGCTTGGAAACAATTGCTGGTTTTATTTGCTGTGCCGATGTAGTCGTCGTTTTTGCGGGTGGCACTGACTTAGTTACTGGCAAGGTGACGGGCACCGCCACCTTAACTGTATCAACTTGGGTGGTGGTTTTTGTTGCAGAGGCTTGGCTAGTCTTTGTATCAGCCACATTCTTAACCTTTATGTTCACTTCTGAAGCAGTTGTTGATTGCACTTGAGACATTTTGACTGGAGATGACTTCAATTGTACCACTTCCGGTGTGCTAGGTATATTAACTACTTCCTGTGAAGTAGGTGTAGCACTTACAGGTTTCACTGTTGACACTGGCGTGATTGCTTGATTCTTTGATGGAGGATTCGGCGGTAGGGATTGAGACTTGGCGGCCAAAGCAGGCTTTGTGGTAGGGGACTTAGCAGGAGGTATTGTCGTTTTGTTGATAGTAGGCTCCTGAGATTTCAATGCTTGGTTAGATGACCGTGTCTGCACTTGTGTGGCTGGGCTTGTCGATTTCAACTCTGAGGAAGAGGTTGGAGTTGCCACCGAAGTTGTAGGAGGTGTAGCTCCAGGTTGTGAGATTGGCGTCGTTGCAGGCACATTGTTTTGTGAAACTATTGACAAACTAGGTGGTTTTCCTTGTGAAGCTGTGGATGCTGACTTAATTTGGGAGACAGAAGTAGAACTAGCTGATTGCGCTGATGACACTGTCGTAGATAAGGATATCTTAGCCTGTGACACTGTGGGCGAAACTGGCGTCTTTGCCAGTGTCATTGGCGCTGCCCCAGTGGTTGTTGCGGGCGAGGATGGCGTTGAACCCGTGGTCCTTAAAGGCGAGCTTGATGATGTCCCTGTGGTCTTAATGGGTGAGACTGGCATTGCCACTGTAGTTTTGACGGGTGACACTGGCGCTGCTCCTACGGCCTTTATGGGAGAGGCCGACGTTACCACGGTGGTCTTAGTTGGTGTCAATGGCGTTGCAATGGTTGATTTTGGTATCGAATCTGACTGTGAAGTTATTGTCTTTGCTAGAGAAACGGGTAATGTGATTGATATCTTAGCTTGCGACACCGACGTTGAAACAGGAGTCTTTACTTCAGATTTGGGCTGCGACACAGGCGAGGCTGTTGACGTAACTGCATTGGTTACTGGCAGAGACACTGGAGTCTTTACACTTGAAACTGGGGTCATCATAGGCCTCTTTCCTTGTGGCGTTAAGTTTGACGCTTTTGATGGGCCACCATATGTTCTAATGGGTGGAACTAGCGTAAAACTCGTCTTCACACTGGCAGTTGATACAGACACCGTTGGTTTTGTTTGTGGCAGTTGCGTCGAAACGGGCACAATAGAAACACGTGCATTTCCGGCCTTCGAGTCTTCTGAGGCTTTGATGTTCGGCGCCAACTTCTGTGGAGTTGGCTTTGAAGTGGTCGTGGAACCAGAAACAGGCGTATCTTTAGCCGGGGACGGCGACGGGGTAACAGTTATCACAGGCTTAGACTCCGACGTACTCACCGCTGAAGATTCAACGACCGTTTTGGGGTCAGGGGTATTAACCGATTTCGACTGAGCACTCTCTGATATTTGGGGCACTGGTGACGGTGACTTAGCAGAGGAAGTTGCTGACGCAGCAGACTTTGCCAAACGCTGTGATCGAGTTAATGTTTCTATTTTGATGGGTGGTAAAGAAACGACTGCCGTTTGCGGTTTTGAGGACGATCTTGTTGTCGGTGTGCTGATTTTCGCTCCTGTTACCACTTCTGGCTTCACCTGTTCCTTTGCCTGGCATTCAGGTGCAGTCTTTTCACTAGGCAAGACCGTGATCGTAGATTTTGACAGCTCTTTGACGTCATCCGTTTGTTGGGGTTTCGGGTCTTCCTCTTTGACTTGTTTAGAGCCAGTTTCATTCGGTGGATTCATGGAACCCTTATCTTTTACATCAGACACGTCTGATTTTTGTGACGAACTATTGTCTTGTCCTTCAGATTTATGCACAGGCTTTGGGAGTTCTTGGATTTCTTCAGCTTTGGCAGCTGAAGGAGCCGTACTTGGATCACTCTTAATATCGGCAACAACTGGAGACGGTATCCGCACGCCCACATCCTCCGGGGTTTCCTTGTTCGAGCAAGGTAAAGAATGTGAAGAAGATGGGACCTCTGATAATTTAGCATCCTTTACATCCGTTAACGAGTCCTGAGCCGTGTTAGAGGGAGTCGTGTTAGTCCGATTTTCGTCACATTTGACAAGCTCGGGTGTGGGTAAGTTAACTTCTTCAAGTTTCTTTGAAGATGTCACTGGTGTTGTTGTAGTTGTCGTAAGATTATTTATCGTTGACACTACAGCTATCGTGACCCCGGAGTCTTTGGTGTCCACTCGGGACACTATCGTGTTCCCATCCGAAGCGACCTGAGCTTTATCGTTGTTAACTTTGGTTGCAGGCACAATCTCACTCGACGCACTTTTTGAAATTTGCGATTGAAGCGGTTTGCTCTCTGAGCCTTTCAGGTTGGTTTCTGACGGGATCGAGCTAGCCTTCACCCCAATCTGGGAAGGTGTTGTGGCCCCACTTTTGGTCGTTACTTTCACAGGGGTAACTTTTGGAGTCGTTTGAACGATAGTAAAACCAGTGTTGGCCACTGTTTGAGGAACTATTGTCGGTTTAATACTGACATCTGGGTTCAGCATGGTGCTTCCTGTCATTGACAAAGAACTAGAAATTTGCTGGTTCTTACTAACAGTTAGCGACGCTCCAGCGTTGACTCCCATTGACTGTGGTCCAACTTTGTTACTTAAAAGCGTAGTAGTTGCAGTCGTCGGTGGAGTGAGTTTCACAGATTGTGCGACTGTATCCGGGACTTTGACGTTTGTCATAAAAATGGGTTTCGTATGAGTTGCTGTCGTTGATGCGGACGGAGTTGATGTCGGCAAAGGTTTTGATGCTGACTGTGAGCTGGGCTTGGCTGTCAACGTGGCATGTTTTTGTGACGTGTTGGGATCACTCATTTCAATAACTCCAATGTTTTGGCTACTCTGGACATTTGGTTTATTTGCAGTTACAAGACACGCCTCAGATTTAACTTTGGGTTGTATTCTGTTCGGATCCGAGTGCACGACTGTAAGGCTTGCAGGAAGAATGCTCTTGATTTCTGGAGGAATGAGGCAGGATGGCAGCTCGTCCTTCATTTCGGAGCGACCCTCGCCCCGAGTAATCCTCGTATCAGGAGGCAGCTTGTGTGACCCCGAGTTGCTACTTGAAATGGACATCGCACCCATAGATATATTATCAGTCTTCTGAGTAGACCCCGCCCCAGTTCCGGAAGGAATGGGAAGGAGCGTCGCACCAGTTCCAACAGCCACAGGGGCATTGCCAGACAATGGAACTTGTAGGGACAGGGACGTGGCCATTTTTTCATCAACTCTTCCCTGGAGTTGGGCCGCCTTCGATACTGTCTCGCGCTTGGGGAGCTTCTCAGGAAGCGTCCCTTGCTGGAGAACCTTGTTCGTTTCACTTATCGACAACGGCTTGGCGTCTGACGTGCACGGAATAATAACCAAATCACTAGAGTGGGTCACAAAGTTAAGTTCCTTCATTAGTGCTTCAGTGGAAGCGTCTCCGGGCCGGGCACAAATGGACTCTTTCTTCATGCCACCCTCGCCAACGGGTAAAATGGAAACGGAGGCTTTTGGCGAACACTCCAAGGCTTTCGATTCCTCTTTGGCAATCATTTTGACTGCTGGAGGAATCTCCGGGAATAGCTTACCCTGTGAATTGGGCTTCACCTCACAAATTGTCACATCCTTCAGGGAAAGACCTAGATCACTTTTTTGTAACTGACTGAAGTCGCTTCCAGCTCCAGCCGTAGTTTCCGGTTTGGGAGAAGCCACTGCCTGTCCTAGGGTAGCAGATTTTCCATCTGTCACTGTGCTTGACTTGGTGTTCAACTCTTCTGCTGCTGATTCATTGGTCTTTATCTTTTTAGCTGTTGGAACATTCTTGTCTATCGAGTCTGCATCTCCAGCTCGCTTTCCAGAAGGCAACGATGGCGATAAGGTGGGCACAATCTTTTTGATTGAAGAGATCTCTATTGTTCTCGCACAAGACGAAGATTCCTCGTCGTTTTCGTTGACGCCGCTGCTGTCCGAGTCATCCTCGTCTTTCTCCTTCCCGTCAGTGTCAACCGAGTCCTCGTCGGATTTTGAGCTCTGATGACTCGAATCCGTCGCGTCCACCATGTCGACATCCTCAGAGTCTTCGGTCTTTCGCAGAGCTCCGGATGTCCCACTTGGAACTGCTGCGGGAACGCACCTCGACGGTTGTTTCCTTTCTAATGGCACTGTTTGTTTAACTGAAACCGACTCCGTTGCACTGGCCGTGGCACTTGTCGACGTCTCTGCTTTCACAGATTCAGGTGGTTTGCTTGCTCGGGAGGATGAAGGAGTTGCAGACTTTTGCCCCCATATTGGTTCAAAGTGCTTCACCTATAATTTGACAAA
>VICI01003667.1:0-12684 GCA_019593645.1 Akabosia matsudoensis
AATAGGGTTCCTCCCAGAGGCCCATAGTACCACTGTGCAAAGTTTGGTCCAAATCGGTCAATGTATGTGGCCTCTAGAGCACGGACAGACAGACTGACAGACAGACAGACTGACAGACAGACAGACAGACAGACAAACGGACAAACATGTCCAAATCATTACTTGCTGAGAAAGCTCAGCTTCGTAATAATCGTCAAGGTAGTGTGGTACGGTCAACAAAGTGGTGGCCTTGCTTCATAATAAATTGACTATTACGGGTCTATTTCTATTTCTCAGTCTAATGTCTTTTCATATCGAGACGTCTTTTCGTATCGAGAGGTCTTTTCATATCGAGAGGTCTTTTCATATCGAGAGGTCTTTTCATACCAAGGTCTATTTATACCGAGAGGGCTTTTCATGCAGAGAGGTCTTTACATACCGAGTTTGTTTTCATACCGAGGGGGCTATTAATACTGTTGTCTATTCATGTCGCTGGCACTAGATATATCTCAGCGCTCTCGAAGCACGCCTTTATAATTTTGTATGTGATCTTTGCCGAGTATGTTCTCCCTTCTACGTTTGGGTTTTAAGATTGGATCCAAACAGTGTCCGGCGCCTTTCGTTGGGCTTTCACGGAAAAATGCCATTTCATTTCACAAAAGCAGAAATGGCCAGAAAACAATGGTTGATTAAGCTATTTGTTGTGATTAACTATCCTACCAACTAACTGAAGCATGGTCTCGATTGTCGTTTGAAATAGTGCAATGCATGACATATGATCTATTTAAAAGTAAAACTCGTAGCTGGCTAATTAGTCTACGTACATAGCAAATTGTTAAAATGGTGTTTCTTTTTCGGTGAAGTTTATAGTGAATCGCTCCTAATATCTGATCAATAACTGTTTCCAATTTCAACTTCATCTTTAAAAAATTATATTAAAAATTGTGTAATGAGAATTTGCCGTTTAAAGAAAGTGTTACAGTTAGTGTGGCTATTTTAACTTCCTGTCAGCGTGTCTTCCTGGATGGGGTTGCTGATAGCAGCATAAACTATAAAAGCGGTTAATCTTATAATCACAAAGCTGAAAACAAAAGAAAAAGCAAAGCAAAACAGCTTAGCTTAAATGCTAAGATCAAAAGCTTAGCTTAAAAGGTAAGATAAAAAGCTTAGCATAAAAGCTAGGATAAAGGCTTAGCATAAAAGCTAGGATAAAAGCTTAGCATAAAAGCTAGGATAGAAGCTTAGCATAAAAGCTAGGATAAAAGCTTAGCATAAAAGCTAGGATAAAAGCTTAGCATAAAAGCTAGGATAAAAGCTTAGCATAAAAGCTAGGATAAAAGCTTAGCATAAAAGCTAGGATAAAAGCTCAGCTAAACAGCTGAGCAAAAAAGCTTATAAAAATGCTAACTACAATGGCTGAGCTTAAAAGGTAAGGAAAAAGTTCAGCTAAGGTATCACTGTACCAGGTTTGACGCACATGGGCCAAAATCCAGAATTTGACCCATCTGACCATAGAGGACCTCATCTCTGACCTACAGGGTTAACTTATTATGCTGAAAATCCATTTGGTTACATTATTGACCTACGGGATCGGATCACATTGCAAAGTTTAAGGCAAATCTGCCACAACTTAAAATTCAACCCATCTGACCCTAGTGGGTAAGCTAAGATATAAGCTTAGCTAAAAAGCTAAGATAAAAAGCTTAGCCAAAAAGCTAAGATAAAGAGCTTAGCCAAAAAGCTAAGATAAAGAGCTTAGCCAAAAAGCTAAGATAAAAGCTTAGCTAAAGAGCTAAGATAAATAGCTTAGCTAACCCACTAATAAAAAAAGCTTAGCTAAAGAACTAATTAAAAAACTTAGCGTAAAAGCTAATGAAAATAGCTCGACTAATTTCCCCTAGGCTAATACTTAGGGGAAAAATACTTTACTAATTTCCTGAACCATGCTTCGGGAAAATCGGCTACAATTTGAAATTTGCCCCATCTGGCCCTAATGGATCACTTCCCGGACCTCAAAGCGTATCCGATTGGGCTGAAAAACAATAGTGGTGTTTCAAATGACCCTAAGTTTAACTGTACCAAAATCTAAAATTTGAACCATCTGGCCCTATAGGAGCCCATCTCTGACCCCTATGGTTCTCCGATTCTGCTGAAAATTCATGTGGTTGCTATTAGAGACCAACAGGATTGCAGTATAAAGTTCGAGGCAAATCGGGCAATATAAAAAATTGTCCCTATCTGACCCTAGTGAACCCCTTCACGGACCCTGGGGTTGACTGATTGGACTGAAAATCGGTAGGGTTGTTTCAAGTGACGAATCACTGTACCAAGATCGGGGCAAATCTAAAATTTTGCCCCTCTGACTCTATTGGACCACTGACTCCGAACGTGTTGAGCAATTGAGCTGCAAATCAACAGAGTTCATATCAGTGGCCCATAGTGTCACTGTGCCAAGTTTGGTCCAAATAGGTCAAAGTATGTGGCCTGTAGAGCACCCATAGACAGACAGACAGACAAACTCATCGATGTCATTACTTGCTGCGAAAGCACAGTTTCGTAATAAACTATTTGTTTTATATGTGGCACATTGACCCCTGACCCTGTTTGACCTATCCTCCAAAACCTCCAAACCCTCCTAAACGCCTCCGCCCAGTTGTACCTCCGCCGCCGCTGCTATTCCCCCACTTGCAAATGCTCACCAAGCCCAAGTCTCATGTACACTCTTTGCCACCCACTGATGACACTGCCAAAAGCACTGATCAATCTTGTGCCCCTCGTGACGCCAATGCTCGGAAATAAAATGTCGACTCTGTACAGACTGGATAGGTTTAGGTGGTGCAAAACTAATAGGAATTGAATTTATTTATGATAAAACTACTTGAATTGATATTTAATGTGAATTAAAATACTAGACTCAAAAAAATATGTTCCGTTAAAAGTTACTGATAAAAATAGACACAACCACCTCTGAGCTCTGTCGCGAAGCTTCTCGTTACTCCCACAAAATCCACACAAGTCTACCAAACTTTTCCACAAAATCAACAGAAGGTAGTCTTGACCTCAATATTTTTACTGAAAAAGCTATTTACAATTTCGTGGTCATTTTGGCCTATTTTCACCGAGCCCTCAACTTAAAATAAACAAATCAGTAGCGCAAACAATTCTCGACTCATCCTACTCCCTATCCTACCTGTGCACGTTCGCTACTCACAAAAAAACTAGCTTGTTTACATCTTTGTTTGGTTTATACCAAACCCCTACTTGTACACACAAATAACGCTCATCGTTATGAACACTATTACATTATAATTTTCGCGGTCACGTATACATGCCGATCACGAACCGAGGAACAATGTTTCATGGGAAATAACTTTGCAAAGCGACAAACATGTAGTGGCTTCATGCATTTGCACGGTTCCATTAGGTTTGCCTATTAAACCAAGCACGATGCGTCAACCTGACCTCACTCTGTTATCACATTGATTCTGATAGACACTTGAAACTCCAGTTGATGCTTCACAGCAACAACAGGCTTCATTACTTGACCCGTGTCTAGAGTAAAAGCACAAGTAAGCAGCAATATTAATTCGGTGAGTTGAAACATTATGGAAAGAGTCCTTTTCTACTATTTCATCATTCAGTTCTATTACAGGTAGTCGGATTTAAAAAATGACGGATGAAGCGTTTATAGGAATCGATTTAGGAACAACTAACTGCTGCATGGGAGCTTACATAAATGGAAAAGTAAAAATTCTTCGAAATTGCTGTGATTCAAAACTCACCCCAAGTGTGGTGCTATTTCATGATGCCGGTAATCAAACAGTTGGCGAAGTAGCGAAGCAAAATGCACATGAGAATCCGAGGAATACAATTTACGATGCCAAGCGTATACTTGGAAGAAGCTGGGACGACGTAAAACTACAAAAGGACAAAGAAAAATGGCCATTTGAGGTTTGCAGGAAGGAAGATGTACCTTGCATTGAGGCCGTTGGAAACATCTACCATCCCGAACAGATTTCAGGAAAGATACTCAAGTTCTTGAAAAACCAGGCTGAGCAAATTTTAGGAAAACCAGTAACCAAAGCAGTGATAACGGTGCCAGCCTATTTCAGTGACGCTCAAAGACAAGCAACTCTTGACGCAGCTAAGATTGCCGACCTTCATGTGCTTGATCTGCTCAATGAGCCAACCGCTGCTGCTGTAGCTTATCGGATGAAGCGACTGCAAAAGAGAAGTACACTTGCCCTTGTGTATGATATGGGAGGTGGAACATTTGATGTGGCTATTGTCCGAATAAGCTCAGATGATATACAGGTGCTCGGCTATGACGGCGATACACACCTTGGGGGAAATGACGTGGACCAGAAGATTGTGAAACATTTCAAAAACAAGTTTTTTGAGGAAACGGGCATCGACCTTGATCGAGAAGCAAAATCCCCGAATGAAAACATCAAACGCCTTGCGAAGACTTCTCTAGTTAGACTACAGGGTGCATCTGAAGAAGCCAAAATAAATCTCTCTTTTGTAGAGAAGGTTTCCTTAGAGGTTAAAAGGTTGAGAGACAAGGACGTAACTTTCACTCTTACAAAGGCAGAGTTTAATGACATCAACAAGCATTTATTTTCTAAAACCCTTAAGGTTGTCATGAGAGCTCTAGATAATGCAAGGGTAACACCAGAGGCGATTGACGACATAGTAATGGTAGGAGGATCATCTCGCATTGTTAAATTAGGGGAAATTTTAAAGCAGACATTTCCAAAAAGCTCACTTAGTTTCAACATTAACCCAATGCATGCAGTTGCCTATGGAGCCACCGTCCATGCAGCTAATTTGGCAAATGCAAATGTTCGAAACAACCCTTTGCAAATAATGGATATAACACCTATGTCATTTGGCACTGACTCTGACACAGGGGAATACATAGTCTTGCTGGAGAAAGGGGTACCAGTACCTTACAAACGTCGCAAGGGCTATAAAACAGTCGCAGATGGGCAAAACGACGCCATAGTAGGCATATACCAAGGTGATGAAGAAATCGCCAAAGAGAACATTTTTCTTGGAACGCTGAACATTCCAAATATCCCCCAAAATAGGAAAGGAGAAGAACACATTGTCGTTCACATGGAAATTTCCAAAATGGGAATCCTTCACGTCCAGGCTCAAATCCTTTCCAGTAAGGAGAAGGTTGAACTTGAAGTGGGTTGCAAACAAAACCGCCTTAAATCCTCAAAGATTACCGATTTCCAGATTTACGAAAAGGTATAATCCAAAATTCATTAGCTTTACTTACTTTTAAGCTTCGCAGTACTTACATTGTTAAATTGCAAATTCTTTTGTAGGCCTGTACCGTCACCGGGTTTCTAAAAGTGGAAGACACATTCCCGGCAGAGGATTTCCCGTCGAGAAGGAGGTTTATATCAAGAACCCTGGATATGCAACGTCCCAATTAAACAATCAATTTATATAGCGATAACGACATGTGCTAATTCTAGGCCTGCAAATATTATTCTTGTGCAAAAGCTAATGCATGTTTACAATTTTATTAAAACTGGAACTTTAAACACCAGTAAGAAACTTTAGAGATTAAAGGTATGAGCTAAAAAACTATTAGCAACGATAAAACTGCAGGTTTTTATGGATTGTCTTACAGACGGCAAACATTCGCTTGGAGTATTTAAATTGTTAAAACGTATTATATCGATGTACATAATAAAGACCTGAGGGTGATGTATAAGAAGACAGTACCCTTCTTCTTGCCTGGTGATCGAGAGGAATTTTGGTGAATGGGATCTAATACTAAACTTGATTTATTCTTTAAATTGTCGGATAGTTTCTGATTCATTTAAAAGTTTTATTGAGGATTGGCTTACACTTCTTTCTCCACAAGAGTATCGAGAGTTACAACTTCTAGAGGATCTAGTTACAATTTTTCATTATGCCAATGGTCACTATTTTTCAACGGCATGCCTCAATATCTTTGCGTTGAATGACGAAACGGGTGAATCGCTTTGTCAGCAACGTTAGTCACAGAAATAGGTGTCATAAGGTTTAAAATACGTAACTTACTCAAACACCCAGCTCACAGAATGTGTTTTACTGTCTGCAATACATTACAGGCGAAATTTTACAATTTTGTTTGGTTTTAAAGTCAGCCTGTTTTGTACATGCTTCCTACTCCGTTTTGCAACACGCTGTGGCCCGAATAATAACTTTTAAGCAATGGTGTTTGTCGGTTTGGTTTACTATGACACCATCTGAACATGTTTTTCTCAAAAACTTTCTTTTGCATAACGTTTTCCTCTTTTCATTTCAAAAACAATGAAAAAGAGACGAAAAACTGTATTTTACGCGCATAAATGCTCAAATTTCGTCGTAGTGACCCAACCCTACTCAAATCATGGGTTAAGAGTTATGATTCTGGTCACATTTCATAAATTATGTCCGAATTTTCCAAATTGGCTGCCTATCCTAAGAAACATTCCTATGGATAGCTATTTCACAGAGTCGAAAATTTCCCACTATTAGAATGTACACATTTTTAAGTGGATCATAACCGAGCAATGCGTTTATATACAAACTTTATCGAGAATCTTAGAAGACTTGACATGGGCTGGTTATGCGCTACGCAGCGCAGTATGTAAGGCACTTCGGGATTGTCGCCCGTTATTTTTGGGTCATCCAATACTTTCATGGGTTTCGGAAATATAATATGTCCAATTTAGCTTACAAACTAATATATCAAATTCAGCTAGGAAGGTACGGAAGCCCCCAAAATATGTATACAAATAGTTTCCAAGATATTACCATAAATGTGTGGCTCCAACAAATATACATATATCAACCCGGAACAAGAAGGATTCATTTTTGCAATTTACACATCAGGATATTAATTACAAAATTACTGCAGAGAACGAGTTCACGAAAATGAAATGTATGTATTATATTTGTTATTTTCAGAATGAAAGCTGCATGATCTGCTTACATAAGGGCAAAGTTGAAATCTGCCGAACGTTACACCATCTACTCATGTTCATTTCAATGTTTACATTCATACACATGTAATTCATTATAGAATGATCCCTTGACGTGTAAAGGATTATATGAAAAACAGGAAATGAGTTGGCAGAAGTCTTTTCGCGCATTAATCCTGTGATTATTTGCCGGCGTCAGAGTTTCCCGCATTGACATCGTGGTTTCTGCACCGTTTAATGAACAGATATGTCGCATTAAGAACAAATAGGCTTAAGTGCCAACTAAGGCTTAAGTACTTAAGTGGATATATTACATGGCTTCGTTATCATTTTATGAATAAAAATCAAAGGTCAGCCAGTTATGAGAACGACAATAGTTAAATTGATGTTTACACAGGTGCTCAGGTAGCTGAAAACATGGTTTCCAGTAGGCTTTTAGATAATACTCAACTGAGGCATTGAGGATAACTTTGCACAACAAGTTCACACGTTCAAGGTTATATTACGTATATTATGCATCGGGCAAACAGATAACATAGACCAAAGAACATATCAACAAAATTAGTAAAGTCGTAAAAATATGTCCTTGAAATGTTCAGGAACACAGCAACAGCAATCAACACGAAATTAAGTTGAACGACACGAATCTATTATATTCAGAACCACGATACTACCGTGGACTAATTAAAGAAGGGTATACCGGAAGTCTTCTGCCTACATTTGATAGGTAAATTTTTTTTTTTTTTTTTTTTTTAAATTTTTATTCCAAACATTTCACAATTATGATAATTATATAATTATGAAGTACGTTTCTCGTAAACCTGTATATGTCATGAATACTGCGACTTAATATTGTAAATACTAATCCAAACTGAACTAGTTGTCGTGTCGAACTACTTGATTTTTAACTTTTCATGTTACTACCCTTATTTTCAAATAGTGTATCGGAACCAAGATGAGCTCCTCAGGTTATTTATACTGTGCTTATATATATAACTATGAATTCCACGTAATTTTGTAAGAAGTTTATGAGCATCGTGTTTTGTTGCATGGCGAATGAAAAAAGGAAATAATGCATTTGATTACAAATTTATTTTGGAAGCCTACCCGTTTCCACCCATTATGTTATGACGTATTCTACGGTACCAAAAACAGCTCAGTTTCGTTTATTTTATGACTACAATAACATCAGGATTGAAGCAAACTGCATTTCAGTTGCTGATTAGCGAGATCCTTTGGCGTCTGGTTTTGATTTCCACACTATTTTGGCATAGTTTGGACCAGCAGTGTCGAAGGCATTGTTTAATTCCATGCATGGCCATATAAAGCACAGCTGCAAAGGTGCCTTGGGAAGAGGAGCGAATCAAATATAGTTACTAACATATAGACAAAAAATACCCATGCAACGACTACATAGGTTCGTTCAAATTGTGACGGTATTTCGACCCGCAAGCAAAATCTTATTTCCCATACCCTTTTTCTGATTTTTACATCTCAATACTATTGTGTAACTTCAAAATTCGAAATCATGGAGATATTGAACACTCGAAAAAACCATCCAACACCGTTTGCAGACATCCTTTTGACTATCCTAGTGAGGTTTTATGAGAAATGTTAATACCGACTCCTGAAGCGCTAGACACCACTAGCTTTGAACATAAGTATGACTTTATGGTGATGCAAGTCTACAAAATTACGTATATGCCTTATCCTGATGGGGTCCACCACTTTTGCTGAATATCACTGGTTTCACATCTAAGTACGACTCTATGGCTTAACAAGTTTTTAAAAGGAAGTACAAAGGCCTTTCTGAATTGTTATATACTTTTAAGATGGCTCTTGACGTTACTCGACCAACTCCTGGAGCGCTAAGTGCACAATCTGTTCTTGCAGTAAGCTAATGATGCCATACATGGGATTTTTAATGGGTGCGTCTCAGACCTTTGATTCCACAACCATTTGTTAGGGCCCACTGGTGGGCTATGGACTGGCATGTGGTACATACTGGGTGCCGCGTTGGGTGAGGTGATTTGTCATATAATGAATCAGAGAAGGTTATTCTCCGCATTCAAAACCATAGGCATATAACCTTTAGATTAAAAATTACCAACTTCTAAACCCCGTTGGGTCTCACCTGGGGTCGATTTCAAAAGTAAAATAGTATTCCCGATCCAAAGTACCACAAGTGCACCCAGTTTCGTGAGCAAATTCGAAAATCAGAACTTTTGCGGGAATGGCAAATACCCATTGTACAGTACATTGGAATTAAACTTTCTGAAACACAAGGCAGGTTTCTGTGGCATCCACCACAAATGATGTGATTAGCCATAGCTGAGAGCTTTCTAATGATATGCCACCCTCCACGTTTCAATGCACTTACCAGAAGTTTGACCACTGGCCCCGGCCCCTACTTCGATGAATCATGATTCAAATCTACATGAATCCTGGCAAGGACCTAAGAAATTGCTGTACCAAGTTTGAAACAAATTGGTCAGAATCAAACACGTGATCCATCTAACCCTGCTTGACCAACGCCACTGATCCATAGGGTGGGCCTCGAGGGCTGCAAATCGACAGGGTTCTTTTCTGTGACTAGTTGTATCGCTATACGAGGTTTAGCCTAAATCGGTCAAAGTATATGGCTTCTAGAGCAGGGACAGGCAGACACGATC
Organism: Akabosia matsudoensis; assembly: GCA_019593645.1. Classification (NCBI taxonomy): domain Eukaryota; kingdom Metazoa; phylum Arthropoda; class Collembola; order Entomobryomorpha; family Paronellidae; genus Akabosia; species Akabosia matsudoensis. The sequence continues at coordinate 9,623 of VICI01003667.1, forward strand.
ATCGATGTCCTTCCTTGCTGAACATAGCTCAGTTTAATCATTTAAGTCGAACTTCGCTGTGTGGTGGGATTTGATAAGAAGTATCAGATTATTAAGAAAGTCGGATGCGTGGTGAAGCAGGCCAGGAGAAATTTAAATCGCACTAACCAAGAGATTTTTAAACTGGAAAATTCTTTCACTCGTTTAAAGTTAAAAATTTTTAATACAGCCTCTGTTCTGGATTTTGAAAGAAGCAAAAAACAAGGGGCATTCATACAACTTTTATCTTAGTGTATGTATATGTACATGCACATGAATCTTGCATAATTTTGTAGTCTTGTAGTAGAGTAAAGAGGAAGGTCCACGAGTGTTTAGCACTTTAGTGTTTTATAACAAAATACTCTCCTAGCTTTTTTCGCCTCATTATTTGGATTTGCTTAAGCTATAAATGTATTTGATCAAGTGCTTCACGGAGCGAGCAATTGCGGGATAATAGGTCAGAAAAGTTGGTTGACCGCTTGTTCGATATATGTGCGTAAAACGACAAATAAAAGTGATCATGTAAACGGTTTCCAGCATGAACTGACACGATGAAAGCCATTAACGTCACATTGACTTAAAATCTATTATCTCCGGAGCAATAAAATCACTTTATAAGTTTTCACGCATTTTTCCGCACCGTACGGTTCAACCAGACGCAAAACCTGCATAATATTCCATTTCAAATTGGACGAACTTTCATGTTTATCCAAATTGTCCCATCCTCTAAAACATATCTTTTATGCAAATTTAAAACACGGAATACTTTTTCAAACCAGTTGGTAACCTTAAACTGGTATTTTCCTGGGAAAAATGTCATTCGTACTGTTCCAGGAAGCGAAACATATTAATCTTAGCCGGTTCAATTGATGACCTTAACGCTTTTGTCGTGAAAATTCATTCTCTTGGATACGGGGTACCACGATTCAATGATAGAAAATTTATGCTAGAGACAAAAACGTCTGTACACGGGGTAAATGGCAGAATATGTTCTTTCATGGTAGATACAGAGAATGTCTTGGATAAATTTGTCGTGAAAATTCATTCTCTTGGATACGGGGTACCACGATTCAATGATAGAAAATTTATGCTAGAGACAAAAATTGCTAAGAAGAATACCTTACGTAGCTTAACGATTTTTGTCGCGAAAATACATTTTCCGTCTGTACACGGGGTAAATGGCAGAATATGTTCTTTCATGGTAGATACAGAGAATGTCTTGGATAATCGCTGCGGCTTTAGGAGCTTCATTTTTAAATGAAGGCCTTATGTTGATTGCTTATATTGAAAAATGTTGTAAGTGTGAGAAAGAGAATCATTAAATATAGGTATTCTAGGCAATGAAATCAAGATAACAATATTAGGACGTAATATTAGGTAGATTCCATAATCGTCCTCTAAAGTTCCGAGTTAAAAAATTTAGAATAGAATTAAAAAAACAGTAAACGAAAGAAATTTCTCTGGTACAATCTGACACCGGTCTAAAACATTCTCTACGTTGCGTTGTTACATATTTTAGGTAACGTTAGGCTAACTATTAAAATATTATCCCTAAGGAATGTATGGTTAAACATTTTGCCTAAATATTAGTAGGTTGGAACCTGGGAGCACGATATTTCCTTGCAAACATTTTCTTGACCTAAGATTTCCATTACAGTATTTAAGTATTTCATAACGTAGTTTTTGACACTGCCGTGATAATGTACAGTTGTGAGCGTAACTAGTTACATGTTTCCATCACGACATCTACAACGAATGATTGCAATCAAACGAACCCACGGCATTTACTTATATTGCGCGTGTTTATGCTTAGGGAGGCATGCTTTTTCCGAGTACAATATCCTGATAAGCTCAGGCGTACCTAGCGAAATTGCGTTGATGAGAGCCGAATCAAATAGCAATATTCGTGCATTTATGAATTCCATTTCAGCTGGTTCATCCTGTTTGACAAATGACATTGGTACCAGAACTATTAATTGGGAATTTTAAAGACTGCCTTGGTTTGACATACAACTCTTTCTTTATTCATTGTCTCCGATTTTCTTACAAGCGAGAAAACAATAATTGAAAAACATCGTAACTTGGCTCTCAAACGATTAGATATACACACTAAATTCAGAAGCATCCTTACAAGTATACATTGCACGGACACTTAACAGTACCTTTACAAGCGTACATCTAGTTTCTATTCCATTCAAGGGAAATGCTTATGACGAAAATAAGGGGTTTCATCCCATATGAATAAGTGTAGCTGCGTCAGTAAGTCGCACCTGTGGATCAACGACGATATTATCGCCTTCTACGAAGATTAGAGACTTAGAGAGTGACGTAACGTTGCAGTTTCAGTGCCGAACTAGATGAATATAGTTCAGTGCGAGTTTAGAGGGAGTTTCTGATGCTGCGTCGTTTTTGTCCTGGAATCAGAGGAGCTCAACTCGAATCAAGTACATACAACAAGTTACTGGGGGAGATTGCATTGTTATTTATTATACATGATTTATTTATTGATAGTCGGATTTAAAAATATCTGGGCGGTTTTGTCGCACGTTTACAAAACCGAAGGCGATACTAGTCGATTTCCAATTGTGTAAAAAATTAAGTACATATGCGACAAACGAACAAATTGAAGAGGTTGTCACTGCCTATATATGGCGCGAAGATAAAGAAGGAACGAGAAAAAAACTAGAGTAGAAAAAAGTACACTAATAGATTTCATATATTACATATTATCACGTAAAGTTTTGACTAGACATGGTATCGTCAATTTTCGATGCCTCTCAGATTTACATTTAATCAATCGAAAGTTAAACTTATTTTTGTTATAACGGTTGCTGTGGTTCTCCTCTCACGTGATCTTTGAAGTTCTCAGCCCGCCACTAAAACAGTAATTTTTCATTAGTGATTTGCCGAACTTCAGTAGTAATTGCTTCCAGCTTTCCTGCAGTGGAGAAACACTCAGCGTGTTACTGTTTCCTCCACTAATAGAATAGAATCGACTGTCCGACTACCTACTGAGATAAATTTTGCATAACAATACGTTTTTT
>VICI01003668.1:0-12681 GCA_019593645.1 Akabosia matsudoensis
TTACCTACATAAAATTGAATTGCATGATTAAAACCAATCAACTTCATGTTAATCAAACCTAATATACTACTAATCGTTTCCCTTATTGTAAGAACCGCTTTAAGTTGAACTAGATATAAGTCAAGAAATGTTGATACAGTTTTGTCGCTTTTAGGCTTTCAAAGTTGTCAGGTGTACGCTTTGACAGGGAACTGTTGATTGAGCTAAATTATAGGGAAGAGCATCTCATGAGATGTTATCATTGGCGGATATAATAAAAATACATACATACTAGCGGCAGCGCACATCGAATTAAAGAAAAATCTTAACTATTCGATGTCTTGAATGATGACCCACTATAATTAGAAGATGGAGACATATTGGACATATACACATAGTGGCATTATCTCTTACTGACAACTGATGATGCATCAAAACATATACTGCAATGCAAGTCATACACTAACATTTCCTCTTGCTGTTGAAGATGAACTAGAAATAATGTGCTGACTGCATTCGTCACTCTCATCATCTCTACTTGCATTTATACAACGATAGCATATTCAACATTCGTATTATTCCATTTTCTTTCTTCTCTTATCTGAAGCCAAGCATCCTGTATCGGTGCTTGAATGGTTAGCTGTGAAGTACTCACAAAACAAAAGCGGAAGTCATATAATATATATAAACCATCTGTCCTTTGTTTTAGCTAGGGTAAGAAAATACTTGTGGGCGCATTTATGACGAAAATGCATATTTATACCAATAGCCCCACAGAAGGGAGCACTTTTGGTTTCCGGTCGGGATGTGGTAGCGTTTGTGGGCTGTATGTTCCATTAACAAAAATACTATTGTGTATCGAAATCGAATGCGCAGCTAGAGTTTTTCTTGGACACGTTATGTCAGAACCAGAAGTTATTTAACGATGAAATAGTTGTTTAAGTAAGTTCCTGTTACGAAATGAATCTGCATGAGTGTATTACTCGAATTGAAGATAAGAATTTCATTCCAAAGAAAAGCCTTTTCAATTCCTAGTTCACACATTACCGCGAAATGAAACCATTAGTGTGGATTTTTTTTGAATGCACTGCATAAATGCCTAGCCTTCGCCAATGGTAATTATTGTAAAGCACTTCGGCAATTCTCCTTATTCTAAAGGATCTGTGTGGACTCTGGTCAATATCCCATATTAAAATCTGAACAAAGTCCACGGATACCGAGATTGTGTTGACGATTTACAAACGAACATCTACTCCTGAAAGCCAAAGCCGTGGAAATCGCCCCAAGACCGAGAAATTTCACGTCGTCCTTCTAAAAAGAATGTTTAGTTTTAGCCAATGTAGAGCGCTTGTAAGCACAAGTGTCTCACAACATACAACAATGAGTTTCCACAGATTATACTTGTATGAATAGATTTAGATTTTCATTTGGAAATCTTCACCTCAATAACGGTATCCATGGATCTTATGTTAAATTGAGGGTGCTTTCTTTGCCGTTGTCGTTGTCAACAAATGCGAAAAATTTCAGAATTTGATTGATAAACTTTAGGGTTACGTGCGTCTTCTCTATATTTGCTATATTTAACTCTTTTGTTGGTAACGTATGGAAACGAAGAAATTAAATTTTTTCATACGCAAGAATTTCATTGAGAGGTATGGTGAAATGTTCGTAACCATAGAAGAAATCCTATTAGCATGTAATCGTTTGGCTCATACTTGCATAAAGAGCTTTATGAATACCGAATTCCCAGTACGTGTTTTGAAATCTGTTAATAATTTTTAACGGTATGCCTGCCGACATATATCTGCCTTGTATACAAAACTTCGTTTACGACAGTTATCGCTTACGTCCTTGGCTTCCATTCACCATTTTGCAAACGAAGCAACGAACATCAGTTAACAAACTTAATCGTGTTCATGTTATTTATACATGTTCTCATAGTCGATGGCAGCAAACACATGGCACAATATTAAGTACAAAAACACAACATCTTTTAAGCAACCTTAATTGCACTAAAGGCTGCCGCTTTTGTAGATGAAGATAAGCATGATGCCCAATAAATTCATGTCTCGCCATAAAATATCCTGATTGGTTTTTTTATTTGAATACTATTTTAAAACGATATTCTTCCCGTACAACGTATGGAAAGTGTGACGCATCCTTACCAAATTAAGTCACGGATTATCTGCTATGTATTTTGATCAACAAACATTATTACTCATTCCATGTATATATGTAATTTCCTTCGTCATTTTTTTACAAAGAAAACGCGTTGAAGAGGACAAGCACTTTGCGAGGTTTGTTAGCTTCGAAAGAATGACTAATAGGTATATGTTACTGTCATCTTTAAACCCCTTGAAAAATGCACGAATTGTCATTGTCACGCATTTTCTTATACACCCCAAAGGAAAGCTCAATCCAACATAAGACACTGAGGAAGGACCAAGATTCAGAAACTGATTAATATTCAAGGAATTTTGTGTAACACCAAATAAGTCAACTAAATGAACCGTTAAGCAGCAAACATAATGAAATTGCACAGTCAAACTTACAAGATATGCTCATTACTTACCTACATGCATAAAATATCGGTTTCATTAGCTAAGAAAACTGTAATGTACTACATTTTAGCTTTTGTTGACATGGTAACTTTGAAACAAATAGGGACAGCATTTTAAAAATCCGTTTCAACGAAATTATGTTAGTTCTTGTTTATGAATGTTAAGGTCAGTAGCACACATGAAAACACGCATTTATCTTGTAAACGATATTTACAGAGGCAGACACTCAAAACATATAAATACCGAGTATTCTAAATTTGTATGCAAACTAATAAAATCCTTAGAACTATTACTTGTTCGAAAAGTATTTATTACCACATGCCAAATATTATTCTCATTTTCATCTTCCAATTTCCTTATGACTTATAGCTTGCCACGTAAAATGCCAAATTACCTTGAGTGTGGTTCGCAATGAAAATATTGTTGATGACAGAAACAGAATGCAATATATTTATAAAAATTTTACATCACAAATTATTTGATTTTCGCAGGGAGAGGGATCTCAAGGCGCAGCTCATAATCGAGATGGAGGGGAAGAAAACTCGCATCTTAAACAGCAAGGTGAGTCTGCTCTTATATTGAACCCACCACAAAAAAATGACTCACCACTTTTTTTTGAAAAATGACTATGATAATCGTTGTGGTAGCTCACGCGTGTTCATGTCAGCATTTTTATGTTACTTTGGTAGTATGTAGTAAAGTGGGAATATATGGCGCTCAGAGTTTTTAATGACACACGAATAAAAATGTCGATGTGGTAGCAAGAATAATGAGAGAACTTATTTGGCGTTGATCATGGGATGTAGACACTAAAACACAAGTTTATTAGGATTGTCATCTGTCAAAAAGAATTGCCTTCTTGACAAAAAAATGCAATAAACTAGAAAATGAATGTAATGAGGATTAAAAACCACTCCCCCCAATCACTGTTGATGCCGTAGGTTTTTTGCATAGATTTTTTGTTCAAATAACAAGGGATGAGACTTNGAAAATGAATGTAATGAGGATTAAAAACCACTCCCCCCAATCACTGTTGATGCCGTAGGTTTTTTGCATAGATTTTTTGTTCAAATAACAAGGGATGAGACTTGTGATGACTTTAATGTCTGCATTGGCATTACCTGTCCGTTTTATTTTGGTTTAAAAACCGCAAAGAATGGGCTGCAGTGATGCGCGAAGTTGGCGTTTTTTTGCAGGTAGTTTTTTTTCTGCAAAGATGATCTTATAAAGTGTCATACCCATTTTTACATCCAAAGGCTTTGGGCATAATCCCATTTTTGATTTTGAAATTATGATAAAGCAAGTCTATAATATATGGTCGTGATATTTGCAAGATAGCCATCACTGCATAAACGACTGAAACGTTCTTTTTCTTACTTTTCGCTGGTCTTAGTCACGCTGTGACAAGTAAAATATTGTTAGCCTCTTATTTTTCCCATGATTGCTTGTAAATCTGTATAAAACATGGATGAAAATGTAATTGTAGGTTGGAACGGCTGCAAAAGTGGAGGGAGAAGCGCTGAGGGAAAAGTACAAAGGACTTCACTTTCGACTACTCGTACTGGTCATTTGATCAAGATGATGAGCATTTCGCTTCGCAAGAGCTTGTATTCAAAGATCTGGGAATGGATGTGGTCGGGAATGCTTTTCAAGGGTATAAATGAAACAATTACCATCGCTGAGAATTGTGGTCATCATTGGCAGGTGAAAGTATTGTATAACATATTTTTTTCATGATTAGCTACAATGCATGCGTGTTCGCTTACGGACAGACTGGGAGTGGGAAGACCCATACAATGATGGGGTCACCGACACCACCGGTAACTATAAAGAGTATATCTATGGCTTGACAAGCTGAATCAAATGACAATTACACGTTTGTTTTTCTCAAATATTTCTGCCAACAGGAGCAGCAGGGCCTTATTCCTAGAATATGCAAGGTATGGATGAAATCAGGAATATTGCTCATGGAAAATATCATTTACATACATAATCAATAGTCACACATCTGTGGTTCATGAAACTAACAAATTTTTTCTTCATTTAAAGGATATGTTTAATCGAATGTATGAGGGAAAAGAGAAAGGCACGACGTATAGGACAGAAGTTAGCTACCTAGAAATTTACAACGAGAGAACGAAAGACTTATTAAAAACGGGTACCCAGACGCATAGCCTTAAAGGTATGATGGAATCTCCTGAATAAATAATAAAATGAGTTTTGTAGTCTCTGTAAAGTTAACCACGAACGCATTATATCTTAGTTCGCGAACACCCAAAGCAAGGGCCTTACGTTGAAGGGTTGTCTAAGCACCTAGTCATGGATTATGATGACATTCAGGGCCTAATGAATCGTGGAAACGCAAATCGTACAACGGCGAGCACCAACATGAATGATGTTAGCAGTAGAAGTCATGCTATCTTTACAATGACATTTGTTCAAGCTAGCTTTGTGGCGGACATGCCTTCCGAAACGGTTTCCAAAATTCACTTGGTCGACTTGGCGGGCAGGTGAGCACATAACATCAAAGTTTATTCTTATAATTCCTAGACCTTAACCTTGTTCATTATGATAGAACGTTACTTATGATATTTTGTTGATGATCTATTCTAGCGAGCGTGCAGATGCAACCGGCGCAACAGGTCAAAGACTCAAGGAAGGAGCCCACATAAACAAGAGTCTGGTAATATCTTTGTCATTGCATTTTGGATTAGTACTTACAAATTCTTAAGGACAATTTGGCAAGAGAAATGATTTTATGTTTAGGTCACGTTAGGATCTGTCATTTCCGCGTTAGCAGAGGCGTCACAGGCTGCAACAGGGAAAAAAGTATTCATCCCCTACAGAGACTCAACTTTAAACTTGGTTATTAAAGGTAAATTATGCAAAACAATTTTCATATTGATATGTTATATGTTCAACAGACATTGATTATTACACAAACACCATTTTTCCATTTGAGTGGTACATAAATATCATAATTTTTACTTTTAACAGGATTCCTTAGGTGGGAATGCAAAAACGATTATGATTGCAAGTAAGTAATTTACACGGGCAAAATGCATAGAGTTGTATAAACCATGTTGATTCTCGCTAGAAAACTAATGTTACGATTCATTTTCTACAGCTATATCACCAGCGGATTGTAATTTTGGGGAGACTTTGAGTACACTAAGATACGCAAATAGAGCCAAAAATATTGTGAACAAGCCGACAATAAACGAGGATCCTAATGTCAAGCTAATCAGAGATTTGCGATCCGAGATCATGAAATTGCGGTCCCTACTGAAAAAGTGATGTTGATAGTGTAAGTCTACTATGCGGTTCGAAAGCCTAAAGGCAAGGCGGTGCATTTTAAATGAATTCATCTTATTTGGAATGTTCCCCCGTTTAGTTACCCAGTTCAGATGTTTTGGAGGAACTGCACAAAAAGGAAGCCAAGGAAAAGTCACTGACAGAGGAATGGACCGAGAAATGGAAGGAAACGCAGAAAATTTTGATGGAACAGAAGGACTTGGCTTTGAGAAAAGCTGGACCTGGCGTTGTTCTTGACTCGCAGATGCCGCATTTAATAGGAATTGACGATGATTTACTTAGTACAGGAATTACGCTATACCACTTAAAGGTAGTTTCAAGATTTCACGTGCAAGTTGACTCTATGATTGTTGCATTTTTAAGGACGATTATGCATTTTATAGGAAGGAGAAACGAAAATTGGATCTGAAGAGGCTGGAGATCAGCACGACATTACGCTTAAAGGTCAAGGTGTGGAGGCCAAACATTGTAGCATTTTGCTCGAAGGAGGCACGGCAACGTTGGTTCCGAACAATGGATCAGTGTGTTGGGTGAATGGACAACAAATTGACCGACCTACCCGCTTATTTCAAGGTAAAACCAGACCTACCCGTATTGTTGCTGTTCTAAAGGGCCTTACTTTAATTAAACAGAAATTTGTTCATGTTTTAGGATGCGTTATATTGCTCGGTAGAACGAATATGTTTCGATACAATGATCCAGCAGAAGCAGAAAAATTGAGGAGGGAAGGCTCCCATTCACATGTTAACCTGAGTCGGCTTTCTTTTCTAAGTCGGTCTGCGTCAGATTTAAGCCTGGTCGGATGTTCCCTTCAATACGTCTGCTACGGGGTAAGTTAAAAAAACGGTTCAGGAAAGGCAGAAGATATCTTGATTACATAATTCATTAAACGGTTTGGTTTTTGGATTGTCGCCCGATGATCAGGGAGGATGGCGTTGTGCTGGAAGAGAAACGAAAGCAATTGGAGGCAGAAGAGGCGCGTCTCCAAAAGGAAAGCGAAGAGCTAATGAACCAGAAAAAACAACTGGAAGAACAGAAAGTCATTTATGAGGTGAGCCGCTGAGAGTCGAAGGATGTAGCCAGCCAATTACATAAGTGCTTCATTATCACACATATATTTCTTGGTATTATTTCCTGTAGCAATTACAAGCAGAAAAGGAAGAGGCGTGGAAGGCGGAACAACTCAGTAAAAGTGCAGCCATACATTCAGCCCAGAAAGAACTTGAGGAAGTACGCAGTAGACACTTAAATTTAGCCGTCTCGTATAACAAACGCCCAGAAACGATGAGTGGTTTTGAAAAATTTGTACAAATTTTGTATTTCCAGCGTCGTATGAAGCTGGAACAGGAGTATGCCGCTCATAGACGAAGACTTGCTGAAGATTGGAAGCGGTTGGAGCAACAAGAGCAGGAAACTCTGGCGAGTCTCAAAACGAAAGAAACAGATTTGAAGAAACGACGAGAGCTCCTCGAATGGGAGGTCGATCAAGAGATGAATCAGGTATGCCTTTTTTTAACCTAAACGTGCACGAAAGTAGACCTTTTCGTCCTTTTTCGCTTTTTGATTTTATGAGTTTGCTTGACCGTTTGCTTTTATTTTTTGTTCACTTTTTTTGTTGACCCTATTAACCAACTACTGCCGAAAATCATCTCGTGGGTAAATAATAAAACGCCAGATTGAAACGGAAGCTCAGAAGATAGAAACATTACGATCGTCATTGGAAGGTAAACAGCAACAGGCTTCACTTCTCGAGAATCGGTTGTCCAATGAGCTGGCCAGCAAGCTGGACCAGTCTCAGGCGGAAGTAAAGAAACTGTTGACTATGGATGACAACCGGTTCCAAGAGTACGTCGACGAACAGTCTAAGAAAATCGATCAGTGGAAAGTTGACACGTTTAATGCAATATCTAAACAGAGGACAAGTGTGCATGAAAAACTTACGGTATATCTAACAAGCTTGCCTGATTTTTCTTCATATTTATTTTGAAATATGTCATCACGATTTAAGATGTAACTTTCAATGCAATAAATGTATATGTATATTCATTCGATAATAGGAAGTAGCCCAGCAGTTAGCTTCATGCCAGGATAACAATCAGAAGCTAAGATTGGAGGAAGAGGAAGAAGAGCTAAAAAGTCAAGCGTCAAAGATTATCGAGGAAATGGCTTCACTGGACAACAGTTACCAACAAAATAAGGCTGAGCTTCACGCAAAGACACGTGCATTGCTAGACTCTCGACAAGCCTATTCTGAAAAGGTAGCAGATCCGAAAATGTCAAATTTTCCAGGTTTTACCTCAAAATACAATGGAAAAAGATAAAATTATTTTTAAATTTTCAGAGAAGAGAATGCGAGCAACTAGAAAAGGACATCAAGACTGGAATTTCAAAGATGGAAGTAAGCGAAGACAAAATCACTCGACTGGAGGCGGATATTGGTACTTATTGCGGACCAAGAGAAACTTATAGTTAGTCAACTGGCGCATATTGACAGTAGCAAGCAGAAGTTACTAACGATCATTGAAAATACGGAGGGAGAAGGGACTGGGGATCCGTTGAATAAACAGCTCTTACTAGACATTCCAAACGAGGATTCTGTCAAGGAGGCTTTCCAAGCGGCTCTAGCAGCGGCATCATCACTAACGTCTACTCCTACTCACCACAAAGCGAGTAGTGACAGTAGTCGTGACTCTTCGCCCAGTCGGTTAAATCGGAAAAACGATTTTAACATTTTGAAGAGCGAAGACATCAGTCCAATCGGGAGGGGAACAGGCTACGCCCAGAAATTAATTACGCCGCCTCGATTAAGTGGAGGGCTGGCTCCAAGCGAGACGCTACTTGAACTGAATCGATTAGTAGATCAGATTAATGAGCAGAAGGCCATTGTTTTGGAATGCTTGGAGAATGACTGTGACAAGGAGGAGCTCAACGGACACATGGCAGTGCTTCAGGAGCTGCGCAATAGGTACTTGGAGATTGAATCCTTGCTGGACACTGGGTCACGACACCGATGGCTAAGCTTTGATGATGACTCAAACTTGGAAGTAGACAAAGGAGATGATTCAACTGCAGCTAATGACAGTGAATTTGACGATTCAGAGATTCAATCCAGTATTACGGACCAGGAGGAACAGTGAGTTTTGTTCATTTTGAGTTTTATCAGGAGTTTTACCGGTATTATCATGAAATTTGTTTTTGAATTTGTAGTATTCAAATGCTAGTTGAACAGCGTGTGGAAATGAGGCTTCGTGAAATTTTCGAAGAGCTTAAGAAAGGACACAAGCCCCTCGTCCTGCTAAGAGAGCAGTACATTCGAAATCAGTAAGAGAGATCCAACATTTCCAGACCTTTTCTATAGAAAATTAATAAAATAGTCATGTAATCAATCACTGTACAAATAGTAGGCGCAGCATGCCTTCGGGCTTGAATAACACATCCGGATCGGGCTCAGAGGAAGAACAGTCACTCTCCAACTCCCAACGCGACGCTACCTCGATCAACGTCATTAAGCTCGGGTCTCTGGCCCGGTCCAACGCAACAGGGCGAAGGTGTCATTCCAGGAATCCTCGACATTAACATCCCCACTTACTTTCTCCGTGGAAGCGGTACCACAGCTCATTTTCAATATGAGGTCACCATCATCACCACTCTTGAACGGTGGACGGTGCACAGGAGATACACAGAGGTTTAGAGACTTACACAACTCCATGAGGAAAAAGTATGGAGGAAGGGTACGTTCAAAAGCTTTCCAAAGCAAACATTATTATGCAAAGAATTGAAGCATCGTTAAGTTTGGCATCTTTGATCATTGCAGATATCCAACATTCCTTTTCCACCCAAGAAATTTTTCGGGAGGAGATCCGAATCGCTGGCAAAGGAAAGACAGAAACTGCTCGAGGGATATCTTTGGAGTTTAATCCAAGTCTGCGCCGCAGTGCCCGGATGTCCACTCAATCAGTGTCCTCCGGCTAAAGTCAAAGACGCTCTTATTTCATTTTCAAACTTTTTCCAAAACGGAGTGGCCGAAAGTACAAATTGTGGGCCGACGTGATTAAGCATTTATTTGTGTAAATACCAAAATGCTCCTTATTTTGTACTGACACTCATTAAGTCTAGTCTGTAAGCCGCGTTTCAATAAGCAATTGCTGTTGTACTCAGATTATATGGAGGGGTTAAACGAATAGTTAAAAAAATCATTTGTGCCAAAATTGATAATGGTTTATCTGGAAATAACCAGAAGCCTTTTTTCAATTGTGTAAAACTTGTAAATCTCAATGTCTTGAATTTGTTTTTTGGAATTTTGTAAACGCTAAGCGCTAAAGTGTTGTACTATTATTATTATTAGTCGTTATAAAACCAACGCGGTGCCTAAAATTTTGAATTGTGTCTAAATTAAAAACCAGATAATTGTGATACTATTTATTACGACGATGATTAATACTTGAATGAAATTTAAAACTGTTTCTGCTGTATAAAGTAAGTCCTGCTGGAGAAAAACATTTTTTACAGTCTACCGACGACATTTTTTCAGTGATGTATCATAGCTGGCTAATGTACATCAACGCATCTTGTATTGAAAAGAAATAATTTGCAAAATAAAATTGAGAATTCATAATCAATTTAAAATTTCTTGGTTATTTTTAGAAATTCATTTAGCATTGATTACACTTTTTTTGACTACGCGGATATCTCTAGAGACAAGGCAAGCAGCAAGGGAAATGTGAACCATTTCACTGCTTCGATGGCGCATTTGCCGGTAAAGCTGGACCGACTTGAACACTGTTTTTTTCGCCTCGAAAAGAAGAAGCGAGTTTCCGTGAGAAAAAAATATTTCTCAATTTCCGCTATTATCTTCCGCACTATTGTCCTTGTTAAACAATCGCTAGTTTAATATTGACTACTACTGATGGTCAGTGACGTAGCCCAAAATTCAAGTCTGCAAGATGCTTAGAATGACAGTTAATTACTCTCTGGTTTGCGCTACTGATGAGACAAGTTAAGTAATAAATAAACAATGGGCCGCAGGACCAGCTGATTAGTGAAGACGTTGTGAAGTGAAGGGACAATTAGATGTGAACAACGTGCGTAGTGCGTATTCACTGAAAATTTTTAAACATTCTGTGCTGTTTTAACATACACCAGTTAAAATGTCAGATATACGAAGTAAGTGTTTTTATCAGTTTTTTAAATAGTGTGAAGTGAAGAGTGTTACTGGAAATATTTAAAATTTTTTTTGTTAATTTTTTGTAAATGATAATAGCAATGTGGCTCAACTTTTTCCGCAACGCTGGAATCCCTGGCGGGTTTGACACCAAGTATGCAGTCATTTTTGATGAGAATAGGATACGCCAGGACATGCTGATGGATATCACGAAGGAATGCTTGCGGGACATGGGGATAACTAGCAATGGGGGACATAATTGCTATACTGAAGCACGCTAAGAAAGTTTTTGACGAGGTAATTGGAATGATTCGTCATGTAAAAATTAAAAAAACCCACTCAGTGTAGTCAAGCAAAGGTTTGAAGTTTGAATGCCGTTTGATCTGTTCATCTTATGTTCAGTCTAAAGAAGAAGCCCTGGAAACTCCTAAACCGTCGTCTACAGTGACTAGAGTAACATCAGCAGTAACGCCAGCCAAATCAGTTGCCTCGTCAACCGTGAAAGCCCCTCCAGTTGCCTCACCAAAGGTCGTAGCATGTCCGAAAGTAGTCCCCAACCTACCTCCTGGTTCTGGACCTCTCAAATCATCGGTTGTAGCGCGTAAGATTCTTGCAAAAAATATTTATGTGCATGTTCGTAGGACCATGATACTAAGGCGTCTTTTGAATGTTATAGGAGCCTCAAGTACCAAGTCTGTTGCCGTCGCATCACAAAAAATTTCCAGTTCATCGTCATCCAGTCCTAAAATCCCCACCTCCTCTGCTGATCTAGCTGATGATCCTCTTTTGAAAAAGAAGATTATTATTTTGCGAAACACTGACAGCGACTCTGAGGAAAGCACTACACTTAAGGAAGAAGTCCCATTTCAGAAGAAAATCCGTGTCCTGCCTGAGCACGAGGGGAAGTATAAAATTAAAATGCCTGAAGGAACTACTCCTAAGACGCAAAAGCTCCTTGCCAAAGCTAGACGTATGATACAAATGACACAATGCTGGAGTTTGAACACGGATTTTTTCACATTACTCTCATATTTATCATTTGTTCTCAGTTGGCCCAAACCCTGGCAGCTCAGAAAAGGATCAACCTAAAGATAAGAAACCCACCGTTTTTGAACGCCTTGGTGACAGTAACAAAGTCAGCAGTTCTTGTGAAACTAAATCTCGTCCCAGTTCAAGCCCTGTTGCTAACTCATCGACAACTGGAAGTATCCCTAAGGATGATGGCAAAAACCCCGTAAGCATTACTTTTCGTTTTGTTCAGAGGAATATTTGTTTTGACGGGCATTTTTTGTAAATTAATTTGTTTTTTGTATTTTCAGACCTCGTCGGTGTTCGCTAGATTAGGGAGCAAAAGTGGTAGTGCCCAGACAGCAATTAAAATTGATAAGACGATGGCAGCAACAAAATTTGAAGTTAGACAAACCGTATCCAGTTTACCTATAGCGTCAACATCAACACGGCCTTTAAATACTCGCGAGGGTAAAAGTTCACTTTGTTCAAGTGAGTCACAGTCGCCATAACAATCAAGTGTTTAAGAACGTAATCATTATATTAATCGTAGATACCAGAGAGCGACCTGTCGCCAGTGCCCGACCCCGCAGTGCTGTAACAGTTAGGGATAATCGGATCGATAATGCGCGGCGATCCCCACCTAGGTCTAGTATG
>VICI01003669.1:0-12677 GCA_019593645.1 Akabosia matsudoensis
TGAGATTTCGCGATAACAGACGGACGGACGGACGGACGGACAGACAGACGGACGGACAGACAGACAGCACTTACGATCTTATAAAGCAGCTTTCGCTACTTAATAATTATTATGCAAGGCTGCAGGGGTAGTCCTACCATGTGGATAGTTTGGCTATGTCAAAGCCAACAGATGTTAGTAAAGTTGTTACTATGTTCCAAATTACATTAATTTAATTTTTTCAAATCGAAACTATCAAGAAGCGAGAGGACGCAGGTCGGACGCTCCTCCTGTAAACTGTCGACTTGAAGATCTTGATCCTTTAGGTAAATAAAGCTGAAGAGAAAATCAATATTAGTCACAAGTTTTTCAGGTTCATGGAGTGTATCAAACGACATCATGAACTGAAAATCTCATGTCGCTGCAGCTTGTACCTTTCGTACTGATTCCTTCAAGTTCAACACACTGCCCGATGCGTATTCTTGTGAACAGACATTTGTGAGGAAAGAGAAAGTCTGAAGCGTCAAATGCAATTTCTTACCGTTGTAAAGGTTGAAGAAAAGTAGACTGCCCCCTCTAGTACTCATTGAGGATTTAATTGATTGAAATAACCTCACAGCAGTATGTAAAGTAAACTTAGGTGTCTCGCAACAGGAAGGAACGAGTTTAATAAAATCTTTGAAAGGCCGTCTACCATGATATCTTCATAGTTCACACAAAATTCCATAAGTTTTGGGGAAAGAATACACCTAGTGAGCATGGGAGTAACCTATTCTCAGCACTAAACGTATGTAGTAATTGGTTTGTGTTGTTAGATTAAGATTGCACAAAAAAGATATTTCATAACCAACCAAAGATTTTGCATTCAGTTTCAGACTTTTCTAAAAATGAATTATCATATATTACTACGTAAGGGATGCAACAGAAGGCATCAAAGACACGAGACGGTTGAAATTGTATTTATCGATTCATCGCTTTTCGTAAGTTTTAACTGTACAACAACGTAAGGTCAATCTAGCATCTCCTGTGCATCCTGCTCGTTAATTGCAGAGATTTTGGGAGTGATTCATTCCAAATTCATCGATGCTTCATAAAATACTAAAGCGTTCCGTCTGAAACTAATATGTTCATCATTAGTACACATCGTCTCACAAACAAGGTAGACGAAAATAAAATGGGACAAGATTTCAACAAATACCACCTATTACTCAGTAAATTGACAAATATTGGACGTGTACATATCTGTACTTGTACAAATAGATTTACTTTTCTCCCCCAAGTAATTGGCCTTTTTCCCCTCCAGGCAAGGCAGAATATAAAAATAATCAGAGTTAGACTGATTCACTACAAGTGCCAAATGTATTCTAATTTTATGATTTAATTTGCATACTTCATACTCGCCAGTTTATTACCAGCATCTTATTATCGTCAAACTTCCAATATAAAGGTTAGTTACATATGCATATAAGAGCTGATGAATGGACAAGTTCTAGTTTTTCGTACCTGCTTAAAAATTGGCAGTAGATTGTGGGATGAATGAATCGCCAATTCGGAATCCTCTTCGCTGCAGTAAGGAATCCTCTGGTTAAGCGTCACCACTACTTCCCGCAGCCCCTTTTACAATTTCTGTACAACAAGGTGGCAACCATCCAAACACTACAGTGATAGCATTTTTGGTCGCCATTAAAGTCCATTTGCATTCAACAAAGTTCATTCAGGTGTAATAGATGTGACTTGCACCAGTGCCATTTGTCAATCAACCCAACTAGCTCGTCAACCCTGTTGTCGTGAATGGCCTATTGTCACTCTCTGCTTTTTTCTTGACATTGCTCGAAAGAGACTCCTGTTATTATTCTTGCTATTATTATCATTATAATCGTCTTCAGGCAAACTGTCAGCCCTCATGGACGGATTTCAATGCATATGATAATTTACAGCAAACAACCAGTCTGCATGCTATGTTTTTCTTTTCGAAAATCTGATATATATGGCATTTCGACTGATTAACGTTCCTCATTTAAAATGTTCTGACTTGGTTTGATTCTCAGTTGGTTGATTAATGTTGACGGGAGCAGTGCAGAGCAAACAAGGCCAGTAAAGTAAGGGAAAATAATGTAATAGTTTCCGAAACAAAGCTATTTTGTATGCGTAATATACGATGCTTTATGGAAGTTGCGTATCACAATAACTTATCAGAATTGACGCTGTAAAGAAACACTCTCAAAAGCCAAATTGACTAGGTGTGGCTCTTCACGATGATCCACTACAGCATTGTCTCTATTTTTCTATTTTCGCCAACTGTCAAACAATAAATGAAAGATGGTTTGAGATATGATGACGGTCGAAAACGGTCAAGTAGGGGAAGTGCTTGTGGATTTGCATGCATAACTGTGAGTAGTAAACCTTGCTGTGTGTAAATTACTTTTTTCATCCTAGTCAGCCTTCATGCTCTTTGAGTTTGCATGCAATAGATGCATCCATCTTACTCATGGGTTATGCAATAAATGGTAACACATGTATATTTTCAATAAAGATGAAATTGCTGTTCAAAGTATAATCAACTCTAGACCGACGAACAAAAGAATTAGTGCGCTCTGCTCCTTCACCAGTGTGATCTGTGAAAAATGTCATTCATCATGATCAGCATTCATGATTAATGTTGTTGAATGCAGTATTGTTGTAGATTGTAATTTGTTACGGGCTTTATCTCTTAAATCTTAAGGATCAAGATCACATCGGTTGTTGTTAGCAAGACTGAAATGTAAAAGTGATTTTTATAATAACTACTAAGATCTCAGGTAAAGATGCAAGCTTGAAAGTGCAAAAGTGCATGGAATTCATTTTCAAAAATAGGGATTAGATACTTCGTGTGATCAGGTTTAAGAATTTTAAAAGCCAAATTGTAAACAAGTAAACAAATTAGTTAACACATCGCGCATAATTAAAAGTTTTCTGTTATCTATTCCTCAGTGATACAGGTAGAAGAAAATAAATTGAATGAATGAGCGATGTGATTCTGGTACGAAAAAATGTATCCAATGATGACGAGAAGAACAGTCTTGCCAGTAAATAATGCAAATGGTTTTGTTGATTATTTAACTCATCCCGAAAACGTTCCTTCATTACATCCTTCACGGTGGGACTAGATTCTCTCATCATCACTTCTGCTCAAGAAGACACCGCCATGCAGTACGATAAGAGGAGCGATCTAATTTTTGCCACCCTCTGTACATTGCATGACGAAGCGGTGGGCTTTGTTTGAAGATTTATTTTTGCATGAATGAAGTGAACATGCCAAAATATGTATACTAACTGACATTTTGAAATCCATAAAATATCAAGAAGACGAATATTTATTTCTCGAGCAAGTGGTCGGACTACAAAGTACAAGCTAAAAACTCAGATCTGAATCTTACAGTGCATTGTAAAATTGTTGTTGCTGAACTATTTTTTTTTTAAATCGTGACATAATCTAGTCCACTCTCTGAGATCTTTTATTGGACGCTGATTGCCTACTCATGTTGTTGTTTTCTTGCCGAATAGCCTAGAGGTAACTACAGCTAACAACGTTTACTTCTTCCACCCTACGGTCACGTAATAATTAATCCATACACTAGATTTGACCTCTACAGCAGCGAGCTATCGAACTGTCAATTCGTTCAGAATTCTATAATCTTTTTACATTAACTTCTAGCACGAACTATTATAAATTTTGTGTTTTTTCGACAGTGAAACAGCATTATATCATATCCAATATAGCTTGGACTTCAGTCATGAATGTGATAAGGAAACACAAACTAAGACGAATTCTGGTGGAGTTAGTTTTATCTACGCTCGCATTACCAGCGATAATGCAATTCTGATGAAGCTCATATCAGTTGCAAAGGAAAACTCATTATTATTGTCCGCAATGAACGCATACGCGCATCGAGTTCAGGTCTCCTCGAACTATCCGTGTCGCAGTGTTATGTTGTATCTAAACCACTACGATAAAAAATAGATGATCATTTAAGACCGTAATTTAGGCCTTGGAGAGTTCGCCAGCTAACTGGTGATATGATAACGCAAATACAACAACCTTAAAGGTACACCGGTTGGATATTTGAGCCGTTCTCCTGACTCTCTTGGAGAGCTGGAAAAGTCTGTTGCTGTTTGCTTAACTGTCAACTCTAAATAGCACCGACCGGAATGCTCACTCTCACTCTCATCATCACGATATCCGCAATAATAACGGGTATCCCTTGTTCACTCTCTCCTTAGCCCCAGCCAACACAAGATAGTACACGGAGTGCTAGATATTCTACTGGGAAAATATAACACTTCGGAATGAACGGGTGTGGCGTAATCATTATCATCACCATTATAACTACCATTATTATTCTCGTTACATGAACGTAAACACAATCGTAGTTTTAATGCATCATGTTTTTACATGCAAATACATGAGCTGCCCTGCACAACTTCCAAAAGAGATACACTACCAGCTTCATTTAGTATGTACATAATTTTTTCAGCTTATGTAATAAATAATGCTCTTTATTTAATAACATCGATCATCGCACATTCAAAGAGCTTCTCGCATTTCACATTACCCAAGGATGACTGCATCATTACGCTTGTCATTTCATGATCTCGTCTAGTGTGGTAAGCACCAATGCATTAAAAATTATACTAGTATAATTTCTCTATAGAGCAAAATGAGTTTATCTCCCTCTGAAAAGTACACATAGGGTAAAAAAATGTTCATCCTTCTTCTAATCATACTAAGCTTTAATGGCTAGTTTATAGGATGTTTTGAGACATCATTCTCCGGCATGGGTATATGCATAAATGCGTCACGATCATCAACGTGATGAATAGCCTGTAAGTATCAAATATCATCGAAATGTTCCGAGCTAGACAGGGGAATAAACAGTGTAATAAAAACATCCTAACAATTTCAGTCGTAGTTGGTATTCAAGAGTCCAGTTGTGTTTTCGTTTTAATGGTTTGTTGTTGTTACGACACACGGGATCTTCTGCCAAAATATTCATCAAAAAAAATCAGTCAAAATCCTCTCAAACTATCAACGTATCCTGTACACAACATATACACTACCGTTTTGCCCTCTATACCTGTTTGTTTTGCGTGCAATAAGTAATGAAACGATAGTATAATCATCATTAGAATCAAGATATATTGAGTAACGATGACTGGCATTTCCAGTCTTGAATACTAATCACTCCTCGCCTTTTGTTCAGTACTCAACTGAATCCTTAGCCTACACAAATTTCGTACAGAAAACATCAAAAGGGAACATCGTGCAACATTTACCTATTATTTTGTGGCACTAATTACTCATCATATATAGTCCAGTTTTACAAAAGGAAGCGTAAATTCCTAAAAAGAATTTTTTAAAGCCATTCATCTAAAAACTTTTCGTAAAAAGATTCTTTGATCTACGTTTGCTATTTGCTAGGAACAGATTTGGCTCGTATTTAGAATTATAACAAAATGTTTGACTTGTTTGAGCCCAGATGTTTCACTTTTTTGACAGGTTTTACAATCTTCATCAACATAGATTTTTTTAAAGAGTTGCATTCGCACAGGAATTCTCTTTTGGAAAATAGTGCTGGTTAGTTTACCTACTTACAAAACAATATGTTGCATATTGTCTGTTCAGGATTTTTAGTGGGTGCTTTTGTCGGACCGTACGTTGTACGTACCCAAAAATACATCTTCTGGAAGAAAGAAACATGTTCAATAAAACAAACCAACTTTCTTTCCTTTTGTATTGCTTCTTGCTTCTGCTCCAAACTCGTTGAAATACTGTTTATTGTATTATTTCTGTGATTTAAAAACACTTGAAAGGAATATAAATAAATTTTTAAGCTTCGAACGTCTGTTCAACTGTTTTTCTGATAATGAAGCAAAATCCCATTTTTTATGTTTCTGTTTAGTCGGCAATTTTCCTTACGCTGCACTGCCGCTCTTGCAGTAAGACATCCACTTAAATATTTATTATGACTTTTTTCAAAGCACCCAATAAGCTCCGTGTGCTCATTTACAAAAGCTGTTACAAAAATGCATATTTTCGTTCAGTTTTAACTGCAAACGCCAAGATAATTATTTTGAAATTTTTAAGGGTATTTTGCTTAAAAGGCATTGAATAGGCTTTATAATCGCTTTTCAAGAGATATCGCCGTTCGACTCGCATATTTCTGTAAAAGTAAATCTGCCGTGGCTCCAAAACATCAGTTTTAAGCAGAAAAAGGCTTGGCGCTTTACAGTAAACTTAAAATTATTTGAGATTTATTTCTGTGGCATAAACTCGAACTGTATAGAGATGGTCTGATTGATGATTTTAAGTATAACGCATTTATATTGTCCACTTTAAAGCATATGGTGAAATCGTAAGGGAGTTTAAAAAGAACTGGCTTGTGCACACTTTTGTATATGTTTGTTTTTAATGAACGAAGATTATACTCAGGTTTAAACTACTGTTTATTCAGGCGCACCAGCGAATCTACTACTGCAAATGTATAGATATAATTCACCTTCATTTCGGTTTTTTTGTGACTGTTCGCAAGACTTGATATGAAGCAATGCAAAGATTACGACAGTATTTCAGCAAAAAAACAACTTCTTGATAATCGCACTTCATACCTGTATCAAAGTTTCAGCGTTGCGCATCTCTATCCGACGACTGTGGCTCAACTCATATACTCATACTCAAGTTGTGCGAGTAATCTTAACAGTTTAGCATATTGATTGAAGAAGTTTTTCTTAGAGTTGTTTGTTCTACGATTGGGTAGCTAGATTTTGCGGCACATTGCTCGGATCAATATCAATAAACAGTAATTTCGTCATTACCTAGTCAAGTATTTGCAGAGAAAAATCATAACTCTTGATTAATGTCATAAATGGTCGGTGAAAAGTTTACTTTATAGCATAATAGTCATTGTGTAGTTAAATGTTATTCTTTTAAATGTACCTTCTTCGTTCCCTGGGCCCAACGAATAGACCAAGCTCTCTTACAGAGGGCACAAAGCGTGTTAGTTACTAAAATACCTATCATTTCGCATAGATTTAAGGAAGATCTTGTGTTTTGAATAGTCTCCATTGGAAGCCGTCACGCCACTGCGAATCATAAAGACGCACAGATTAACAAAAGGGAACTGGTACTAATATTGGGCCCCCTGAAGATGATAATTTACGCTATAAAAAAAGGAAGTTCACGGAAAAAAGGTTTACTAAAAACTTGAATTTTAGAGAATTCCACGAAATGATCAGTTTAACCAAGGACTCGAGGCGAATGTCAAATACAAATCTGACACCAAGTGTAAACGGTGTACGTATCATGTAGCTTACGCTGGTTCCTAATGTACCTTAAGGAAACTCCAAAATTGAAATTCATACTTGAAAGTGCTGAATATAGTGCTCAATTGCTTCTGTTGATAAACGATTTTGTACTATGTGCTTTTTAATCGTTGAAAGAAGTAATTGTGTTAACTGATATAAGAAGAGATTCGATTAACGACTGGCTACGTTTTCTCTTAAATTCATGAAGTGTAATTTTATTGAAGGTGCGCAAAATATAACGACCAGTGACAAACAAATCAAGACCATGTTTGATTTCATATTGTAATTACCTCCAATAAGGGAAAAGCTGTAAATCTGAAGTTCCTTTATGGATGTGTCCAATATTATCGCAAACAATAAAATGTGATAGTTTAGTGTTTTCGAATTCAGATGCTTTACCCATGTTGCAGATGCTTGTGATTCATGTATTTTTTACGCTAACGACATGTTATCACTTAGTTATTCAAGAGTATTACTGTACAGGGCATGAATTCTAATTCATTTTTACAATTAAACCAACCGACCGGCTTTTCTCTCTGATCGATATCTCGAGTAATCATAATAAAATGATAGAACTACTTGTTTCAAAGAATAAATATTCGACGTAGTTTGCAGGAGCTTGCCCGGTGAAAGAAAAAAAAGGAGTGGGGTGGCTGTATCGTCTAAGTCAACATTGCAAAGCCAAAAGAGATAAAGGTTTTTAGTTTTTGTTGTAGAGGAGAATTGATTACGTTGCTTATTGTGGTTTGGTCAGTTTTTCACTACACGTCAAAGTGGATGCACGCATGATTAGGACTACATCGTCATCTTCTGTGCTGTGGAAAGTGTGAGAGTGTGTGAAATCTGGCGTAATGAGATAATAGAATATTAAAATCGATGTGGTGCTGTGCAGCTTGAAATGAGAATTATATCATCAGTTTTTGTTTCACTCTTGAGATTGTTTTGTCTTCTTGGGATTTTAATTCAACTGGATGGATGTTGATTTCATACATCAAGGTTATTTTTTGCTTGTCTTGCAATAAAGTTGAAATGGGATTTGAGGAATTCGAATGGTACAGCGGTTGTGTTTAGTGGTTTCTGTGCCGTCTAAATGCGATGA
This sequence comes from Akabosia matsudoensis, assembly GCA_019593645.1. Classification (NCBI taxonomy): domain Eukaryota; kingdom Metazoa; phylum Arthropoda; class Collembola; order Entomobryomorpha; family Paronellidae; genus Akabosia; species Akabosia matsudoensis. The sequence continues at coordinate 8,420 of VICI01003669.1, forward strand.
ACCAAGGGTTATATATGAAAATTCCAAGCTTCCTTTTATGTCAAAATGCAGACAAGCTAACAGAGGTTAATATGCGATGTATTCACGTTAATGAAAAGTTTTCCGACAGTAAAACATCGATCTTAGTTTTGGAAATGGAAAGGGATACGTGACGACACTGTATTCACTTTATGAAATAATGAAATAATAAGAATGCGTGTACTTGACTGAAATGACAAGGAAGTCGGCAGTTTTCTTGGGAAGCCCATGGGTTCCGTTCTGGAAAAGATTTCCAACATGAACTGCGTTACATGAATAGTGCTAACAGTTACAACCAAAGTCCCATGCATGAAACTGTAATGACATAATAATTCCAAAAATATGTTTCCGCCGAGTCATGTGCGTAACCGGCAATTTTCAGAATATCACGCTGATAATGGCGTTGTATTACTGACCCATGCGATCAACCCCAGAACGTAACTGTTCTATCGTTCTCTAGTTTTTGTGGTAGTAAAAAGTAAAGTACCAGTGAAAACCTCATGATGGATTTGTTGGAAATTCCTGGACAAGAGGAGTAAGTTACGTTCTCAGTGGCAGAGAAAACATCATGAGTAGTGGATACATATACACACACGTAAAAAATAGAGTTAAATATCATTATTTCTTCTTCTTTTTATCAATAGGCGCAAGAGACCTGTGGGGAAAGGGCTGTGGCTCCAGTCAGTACAAAGGATCTCCCAGAGAAAATTCGACCTGGATGATACTATGAACTCAGAGGTAGGTTAGACACCTTATCACTCTACAAATTGTAGTTAATGCCGAACCACCAAATACTACCGAGTGTAAGTTTCTCATGATGGTCAGAATCTACTCTTTATAAGGGATACTCGTCCACGTATAGTGTGGAAACTAACCGTGCCGTGGTTCCTAAGTACAACTCTCTTATACGTGTACCTTGGAGGAAATATTGCGGTTTTAAACAAAATGAGACAACATTCGCTTATTACATATTTTTTTCAGGAGAGCCCCACCGACTGAAATTTCACGAGCCTAGTTTAATGACGAGTTCAAGCTACAATGAAAACATTTTTTCATTTAAAAAGACAGAGGAATGGTGGAAAAAGTGCTTTGATGATGATAAAAAGAGCTCTAGCGATTGGGCCGCACTGCCAACTTCCGCTTTATACCATTTTCTGTTTTTTGCAACATCTCGAGAACAAAATATAGCTCTTTTCAAAGTTACTGGAGACATCAATATTATGTATATACGAAAAAGCGAATCCTCTTAGCGTGGAAACATTAGACATTCTCTCTAAAACGTAATATTTTTTAGTTCGTTAGGATCACAGGCACGACAATGATAGAGGCGGGAGGGGCCACAGACTAACGACAAAATTATATGGATTCTCTTGTAGAGTCTGACTTGCTGAATAAGTCATTTTGTTAGATGCTTGTGGGTGCCTATAATTCTTGGTGTGTCGCGTCTCCGATTTTTTGCTCTTCCACCAATAGCAAAGCTTTCAAGCACAAAAGAAATTTTAGAGTTTTATGGACTCATTAGTATAATGTAATGCATTTAATGCCTTTACCAAAATAAAAACTTGTATATGATTCGAGTTTCCACAAGATTTACATGAAAATTCCATGTTTCTCCCACTTTAGTATCAGTTCTGCGGGAATCGTGAGAAAAAGAAAACCCATAAAGGCGGTTCACGATACGATGCTGAAACAGCTACCATACATTACTTGAAGTCTGTGAGCTTTCACCTTACTTCTTCATTTAAACACAGAGCACTAGACTATCTTATGCCAATAAACTTCTAATCTGCTTGCTACTTATTGCAATATGTCATGAGATGCATAAAACCTATCCGTGGGTAGAATGAACGATCAACCATTGCGTTGCAGTTTACTGCAATTTTATGTGTTCTAACTAAAGTGCAAACAGTAAATAGTAAATACAAATGGCAGTTTTTGTGTTTGCAGTCAATAATCTGATTGGTAGCTCATGCAAATATACTCTACGAGATTTTTTGTGTATTTAATAGGACAAACCACTTGGAGAAGAAGCTACAACATCATTTATAGCTGGCTCGAATAACAATTGGGGTCAAGTAACCACACCACTCATGTCTTCATGTGCGACTGACGGGAGTGCTGCAGGGGCTGGGGCTAATGGAAACGGTCCCGGTGACTCTGCGGGGAAAGGCTCAATATTATGCAATACAGTAGGAAAAGGAAAAAGTGCTGAAGAGGATAATGACGAAGACCTAAACTCTGAATGTGACGCTATCACTTACCGGGGAATTTATTTACCAACATTGACTAACAGATTCAGAGACAAAAAGTTGGAAACGGCTTATCAGCGTTATGCTTGCAGACAAGTAAGTGTTTGCATTATATATACGTACATGCTAAAGCTAACTTTATGAGAATAGGCAAAGTCAGAAACAAATCTAGAAGAGGGAAACGAACGGGTGTCGGAAGTTATCCGACAACAGAGCAGAGATAAGTAGTGGTGATTTTCTTTTATCGCCTTACTAAACCAAGCGCTCTTTTTATGTCATTATACGGTTAGCAGGCAAGTTTTAGTATAATTCCTGACTGGATATCCTTAAAAATCGCAGGGTTTTGTTTGTAGGGCCTTAGCGAAGTTAACGTTATCATCGTTTTTACTCAACTTTCACCAAGACAAAAGTTGTGTAAAAAGTACGGTCTGCATCCAATTCTATACCGTCTCTTTTATTTCATATACCTGTACTTTCTGAATCAATGAAACCCTTTTCTCTACTGATCACAAAAACATAGGCAGAAAAGACAATAGCTTGTTTAGCAATGCATTGTTCAGTGAAGAATTTAATAGGCTGCTTATAGTTCTTAGTAAGAAGCCCATGACTCATGCCGGGTATCACCAATGAAAATCGAAACTCCAGAAGCAACTTTGGCCTAGAATAAAAGATCAATTGTGTATCGTTTCTTTATTCTATAATTGCGATTAAGATTTGCAGCAGGAGATGAAAATGATATGTACTTTAAAGTAAGCTAGAATTAAATTGTTTTTCCCTCATATTTCAGCGTCAACGGTCTCTCCTCATTGTCAACATTATTGATCTCGTTATAAAAGTGGTGACGTTAACAGTTACTCTAGCATATAGTGGAAATAATGATGGTATTCAACAATTTAGTGCTTCAACTGTGTGTTTGGGTGATATAGAAAGTATAAATAAAAATTCCAGTGATATAAGTGATCGTTCTAATAATGTTCCAAGTTCTCCGTACAATAGTAGCCCATCGTTTTCTAGTTATAGTAGTGGTGTAAGTGCCGTGTCATCAGGGACTGATAGAGCTGGCGAGCTAAAATTGGATTCTGATCGAAAAATACTTTTGCCGTTAATTGTTTTGACTATAATCGGTATTTCAGCGAACATTGTGCTAGGGATTCTCGCAAAATGGCCGCGGTTCGCTAACAGTTGTCTTCACTGGGGAGCTCTTTTTACCTGGATCGTCCTGTTTTTACAAGGTGAGCTAGGCAAGCTATAAGTCTCCGGATTTTGTCAGCGTATGTAATTTCACGAAAAAATTACGGTTTTTAAAACGTTTTGGCATGTGCCTTCTTTCAATCTTTCACAGCTGCAGTCTTTCTTTGTAAGTATGGATGGGAAGCGTTAGCTAGCAGAGTTGTGTATACTCAATAAATAAGTTTTGCTTAGATGTTTTGGTTTTCTAATACTTTTTATCGATGTTGATCGCGATCGAGCAACTGTCAAGTCCACATAATGCAAATAGCACGTTCTGATCTTCTTTTTTTCAAAGGCACCAGAAAAGCTTTTCGATTCTGTTCCTATCTGGAGTAGAAGGAGCCAAGCACGTGGCTCATGTCGTACTAGTTTCCTTTTTAAAATTCTATTTTGATAAAAGAAACATGTCTGGAACAAATTTTAGTAAAATTAAAGATCTCTCCGAACTGTGAACGGAACATGCTTCCAATGCGTTATGAACTTCGTGAGTAACAAACTGAACTTTTAAATGAACCGTTAACCTTGAAACAATTGCAAGGAATAAAGAAGGGGAACGAGAAATATTAATTTTATGCAATCCGGTGAAACTCAGGGAAAACTTGTTTTTTTCTTTTCTAGGGTTCGTTGGTATCGTCTTTAAAATCAATGAGCCTGCCTCAACATTCTGGTATATTTTATTCGCAATATTCGTCACTTACGCCATGCTGCCAATGCCATTATGGTAAGTTGAATTCTGTTACTTGTTCTATGACATAACTAAT
>VICI01003670.1:0-12677 GCA_019593645.1 Akabosia matsudoensis
GGGAAATATCTTGATTTTCCTTTCGTTTCTTGCGTGCCATATCTAACCTCATCATACATCTATTTGCCTCAGCTTATCAAAATCATATTTTTCCATTTTAGCAGGAAACGATTTTAATCGTTAACCATCAATAAACATGCTTTTGCTGCTGCCGGCATTGCAAACAAGAAGGTCGGCAGATATCCTCCCTCGGTCGTTCACTATTTTGCGTATATACCGCATGTGTAACAAGACAACACACAAGAATAAGTTCCTTTGTTCACAGCCAATTGGTTTGGTGTTTTTAAAAACAGGTTTTTGTTTTGCATACTATGTCACAAAGTGATGTACCTGTGTGCTTTCAAAAAAATGAGCTCATCTTTACTATCATCATCCTGTTCAGGTGAACCAGTCACCCGCTGACTGTTTTACATTGGGAGACAAAAAAAACAAGCTACAATTTTGTGCGTCTCTTTCTTCTTCCATGTGCGCACAAAATGCAGCAGTTTTGACAGACCCATTAAAAAACGAACTTTTGCCAACCTATCAGTACTGAAAGTATTTCTTACAAACCTTTCTACGATACACCTGAACTTATGACAATAATGTTATTGAAAATGTTATGCCTGTTCTGTTCTCATTTTTGTAGTGGGTTAGTAAAAAAACAAGCTTTTTGTACGTCCGTTGTCTATATACCGATCAGTACAGGCATGAGAAATAACATAAATGCAGTTCACGTTGATGTTCATGAGAATATACCCAATGATAATGTATTTTTCCTTTATTATTTTCCAGCGTAGTTTGCTCAACAACTGCGTTCACTTTCATAAGCTTTATGGTTGTTGTTTCTGAAAACATTTACGGCCATACCACAACAATATTTAAAACAGTTCCTTATTTTTGTTCAGCTAGGCTAATGTACCATTGGGATATCAGCTATAACCAAGAAACTGTGTGTGTGTCGGAACTGCATGCAACTGGCTATTTTCTAAAAGATCATTAATTGGTTCGTCATTCCCTACAGCTGCAACAGTTTAAGTCGTGTTGACTCTGGTAAACAATTTGCATCATTTGTGAGTGCACGCAAATTTCCATTGGTCATTAGTATTAGTGAGCCGTTTTTGAGTGGGCACTGAAATAATTTAAAATATCTACTAGTCATTGCAAATTGCCTGTTTTTTTACCGAGGAATGAAGTGGAAAACCCTGCAATTACTTAAAAGTGAACAACAATTGTAAGCTAAAATGCGGAGTGCTATTTTGTCGTAAGTGGAAGCAAAAAAAATCTGGTTTAGATGTGACATTCGTCCATCCATTATATCCCTATTCGCCCACCTGGTCGATAAATTTTATATGAAAATCAATATTTTTTTAATTTCAGAGTGAACCTGACAAATAATCCAGTTTGCAACAAGATATGTGGATGTATTAAAGTCTCTGGGCTGCCAGAAGAGGTCCCATTTCGAACCAAGTTTCCTGATGCTGTTACCCGTTTCGATAATTGTTCTAATCTTCATGAAATCATGCCTGTTATCGCCAACATGATTAACTTTTTGGAAGATCACGGCTACAAAATAGTTTGTAGTACAAATGTTACTGGACACCGGCCTGGAGAAACGTTTCTTATCTGGAATTTGGGGATTCCATAAAATTAAACTATTACGAAGCGAATATAGGGATTAGGCATTTGCTTGCAATGCGTCGACTTCCACTCATCGACAGAACAATTCTCGTGTGTTTCTTTTGCCTGTCATTCCTCTGCTTTGTTTATATACTCATTCGTCTTGCTGTAATTGTTTACTTACAAGTAGCAAATACAAACTATTAGCAATAAATCAAGTTATTTTCTTAAAAACTACACACCTCTCTATCGATTGGTTTCGATATAGTCACTATTCCCGTTCTATCATCCACTGTAAGCTTATCGGTCCCCATAATGCCATATCGTAAAGGGGATCCTTCCGGATCGACAGCTCTCAATGTGTAAACTGCCGTTCCAACCGGTGTATTTTCCGAAATGACATGGTTGTTCATATCATCGGTAAAATATGGAGGTAGATTTTGTTGTGCCCCTGCAAAGAATATAAAAGCGTAACATTATTTTCTCATAACATTTTCTTTATTGCCGCGAAAAGTTCTTTCTCCACCAAAAAGAGTCACTCAACCAGGATAATCACAAGTCCATATCTGACAGCATTAACACATAAATGCCAGATTGATTAAATGCGAAAATATATATAACAAGACAGAATGGTTTCATGGTTGGTTTCGAAAATGCAGTTTTGCGCGCACACACACGCATTCTTCTTTTGTTCTGTTCTGGTAACTCGTCAAATTCATTTTCACAGAGGTACAATTAAGTTGGGTACAATACTCAGGAATGGAAAATCTTACGAAAAAAATATATATTCAAGTGAAATGGTAACTCTGAAACTTGATATATTTTTCAAAGAAATGAAGATTTTCCTGGGTGCAGCCACTTTTCCTTTGAGCATCTCATCTCGTACCGTTTTTATTCATGTCATTTACAAAAACACACGGAAAACACAAGTGGTTTTAAGGGTTTCAAGTTAGCAAACCGTAAAAAATTGAGGCAAAAGATTTTGAATGAAAAACGCTCATGCAAAAGGTTTGCAACTCGGCACAACACTTACCTATTGCAAACCATTTACACACGCCAAATGTAATAGCGTTCTGTGTCGCATCATAGTGTCTTAGGTGGATAATTATGATGAGACAAAACAAAGTGGTTTATTCATCGTTTCATTAAAGCCTTTTGAGTAAAACCAGAACAAAACTGAGTTTTAAATGGTGTGGGGGATGGACGCGTGTCTTTGCGTAGGATTGTTTACATGGGATCGTTCAAATAAGAGACACTGTGTATGGGAAGCTAACAAAAACATGATTTTGAAATTTTACGTCCTATCAGAAATGGACGATCCCTGGTAAGAATTCAAACAAAAATGGAAACATAAACTAACGAGCCGTTGGCCATTAAGACAATTGGTACAAATACTCAGACACCAGTCGTAATTGTAAGATAGTTTGAGTTAATTAAGATTTTCTTTTGCAAATCATCAAGGGCTTTGCTCGTAACATAATTATAAGTTTGTTAAATTTCATATCTGGGCGTATTTTATGGTAGGGCTGAACCGCTATTTGATTTCAAGACGTGTTCTCGTAAAATAACCATGATTGCTGATTAGTTTCTGTCAAATCCATTCAATTACTGCATCAATAATAACGTTGGCAGAATCTAATATGTTTTACATTTGCAGTAATATTTTATGTTCTTGCTTATTTAAAAAATTCTTTCAAGTCTTAAAATGATTCTACTCTACTGCTACACATCCGATATCAAAATAACTCATCTTCACACATGAGATATATTTTTCATGGGAAAAAAATCTTAAACAAACTTTTCCGTTTACATAAGCCGCAATAGTCTAATTTTATTAACTGCACTTTTGTAGCATGTGTGGTTATGCCCAGTCTCTTATTGATTCGTTTTTTTTTTTTTTTTTTGTTTTCAGGCAACGGAATTACCAATATCCACCGTAAAAACTACTTTCGTTAAGGCCGCATCACAAAACTTAATTTAAAGTTGGTGTAACTGTATTTTAAAAGTAGATGTCTACTAACAATGAGTGCAAACTACCCGCTTCCGGTTTCTATACGGTATCTACATACACTTCTATCTTCCTCCTTAATGTCTTTAAAATTACTCGCAGGGGATGAAAAAAAAATCTTGCAAATGAATTAAAACGATGCTTCGAGTGTGTGTGGTGAAAATACGGGGATCTTTTTTATATACGCAAAATACTAAAACTTTGTTGCGAATTCAAAACATGTACAAATGCCAAAGAGAAATGGTTACGTATCCCAAATTAGGTACGGTTTTCTTTTGAAATAAAATTATTCTCGGGGGATTGAGTCGTGACCATGCAAAAAAAAAAAATATACTCGCCATTGGCCAAACCACTAAACTTGGGCTCTTCACGATGCTACATTTTTTCAGGCTATTGCACGAATATAGCAAAGGATAATTATCTTGAAAATAAAATCCTCCGAAAAGTTTTTGTAGAAACAGTTTCAGCACAGAAGAATTCCATTAAAAAAATAACTCAACTGAGTTTTGATAAGGTTGTTTACCCACCTGTAATTAAGATTCCATGAAGAAAAAGTAGATTAATGAATATACATCTTGTACTAGACGAGCCTGTAGATGTTCTCCATCTCCACCACCGCCACTTAATTTCTTTCATTGTCATTTTGAAATGGTAAAATTACGTGCACTGTTGAATCACTCTACTATTTTGCTAAACACTACACAGCAATAATCTTATGTTTAAGTTCTCAAATTCGAAGATTCTTTTTTATGTTTGTTTGTCGGACAAAAGAACGTTTTCCGGTTTCGGTTTCATCTTTTTCTTCTCTTATCGTACTGACACAGGCGGTGGGTAGAAACTGTCTCTGCATGGTTCCGCACGAGTGGGTGTCATCCTTGCAAAAATCTCTTTGAACACTGCATGTCAACCAGTGATGCACACAAATTTGTTAAAAACTATTTCGGCGTTTTGAAACACTCATTTCACATATCCTTATTACAAAGGTATCACACTTTTCCCGTTTTAAACGCGCACAGCAAAAATGCACATAAAAACTTACACACACACTTCCGCGTTTTCAGGATTTTACGGTGAGATGATAACAAGATATGTTTTTTCTCTTCATTTACAAATTATCCTCGGGTGGTGTAACATCGTCAATTCTCTGAAATATTTATAAGCAAAAACAAGATTAAAATGTGAATCAAAATGTTAACAAATGTTTCCTTCCTTTTATCAAATAGAGTTGCATAATTTGTCACCGAATTTTGTATTGTTACAAAACTACCTAGTTCGATAAGCCGTTTTGATAAGCTACTTATTGCACCTTGTAACTACTCAGGTTATACTTTTATCATTCCTAATCTGGGTACTTAAAGTGGCAGTTTGCGAGTAAAAATCCTCGTCAAGCTTCCCACAGGATTTTTGTTTAAGGTGCCATCTAATCTGAACCGCGTTATCCCACCATTTAAGACCCTCAACTGAGTGAAGTAATCGTTAAACAGTATTTTTGTAGCATTTTTTTAGGGCTGCCTAGTAAAAAACGAAAGTATGCATGAGTTACCAACACAAACGTATGAATCACTGTATTGAACTATTTTAAACATGCAATAAATTAGACCTTATTGTTTCTTGGTGTCATTTTGAGGGCCAAAAGACATTCTTTTCATCCAATAAAAAAAACTAAATCAAATCTACACATAGACGTGCGTTTTCACGTGTGTGCAATGAAGTCCTAATGAAGCATGCAATTTTTTGCACAAATAAAAAAATAACGAATCGCCAAACAAGAATCATGCGTGCAGATTATAACCGTTACCTCCGAGGTTAACTAACACTTATACGCGTATTCAGAAGGAATTGCAGGCGTAGGAGAAAAATACCTGTTCTGATTTCCACGGCGTTGCTAATCTCATATTATTTCGTTACATTATTACTATACAGAACTATAGTCCACCTGAAAATGTTACTCAATGGAACTACTGTACAGGTGGAACATAGAGTCATGCTCTTTTTATGATGATTTGCAATCAGAGAAATAAGAGTCTCGGTAGACGCCGCCATTAGCAATTAGTAATGTTTCTACACATGATTTTCACACTTTACAAGACATCAAACTGACCATTCATGGGTAGAAAATACATTTAAAACCATTAACAAGAAGGTGGTTCTATCAACATACTTCTTTACTTAGTAATTCATTTTTTTTTTCAAAATTCACTTTCATTGAATATCTATCTCTGCATCCGGCCACTGACTTGTTTACAACGCCACGCACGGTTGACGGTTTCTTACAAGTAAAACATCCGATCTAACACTTCTTTTTATCAATTAAACATGCACACAAAGCAGATAAGTATGTTTTTACTTTCAATTGTCAATCGTTAGCATCCTTCATCAATATCCCGTTTAAAAACACAATGAACTTATATTTTTAATACAACATTTTGCTCTATATTCACGCATAAATTACACATTCATGAAAAAAAGAGACTTTTGTTTTTAACCTCTGTGCACTTTGTTGCAAGCTTGAAATTATTGTCACTACATTTTTCGCAAGGAAATCTATCCACACATGAGAAATAATTTCATAAGATTCCCAACAAAAAAAGTCTATTCATACCAACTCACAAGTACGTTCAATAAGCAGAGCACATGGCCTTTTGTTTGAAAAGCTATTGGTACAAGAGATATCAAGGCTGATGGTCAACAAGTGGTTATAATTCCACGTGATTTAATATCTTTTTTTTTACAGACTCTACACATTACTTGTAAGAATATGAGTTACTATTGAGGTAAATTGGATCAATATCAATTGCATTTTACCAGCCTTGTAGTATTAAAATAGAAACTCATGTGTACACACACCTGAAACCGTTGTAACCGCACATTACAATGTAAAAGAAAAAAAAGCAATATCGTCTCATAAAGTTGTGCAATGGAAAGTTGCGAAGAATATTTCTAGCTAATAGTGCAGCAAAATCTATCAAAAATTGCTAAATCTTTTCTATAAAAATTATAATTATTTTCTCTGACAGATTGATGAAACATGAAGGAATATTAAAAGGATTTGTAATGCAGTACAAATGACGATACACTGTTTTTGCATGCAATCACTACACATATAAAAAAAACTTAATCTTTGGGACGGCGACTTTTATTTGGGTCACCTTTTTTATTCTTCGCAAAGAAATTCCTATGAAGATTCATTCATCTCAACATTTGCGTGCTGTCAATCAAAATCAATAGGGGAAAACAGTTCATTTCACCGAACCCACCTGTAATTAAGCGTCATATACGAAAACGCAGCTACGCACAATAACATTCATTCTTGCAGACGCTAGCCCTACGGCAAATTTGATTCTATATTTTTACACTTGGCCATGCTATCCCCTCGAGGTATCTTTGCGAAAAAAAAAGTCCCGTAGCAGTTCTTGAACGATTTACGTTTTTCTTTGTAGGATACCAACAACACTGACTGAAGACGACAGTGTTTATGACAGAATATTTTACAGGTTTTAAAATCCTTTTCGGCTAACGACTTTTTTTTGGGGGTGTGGAGTCGCGTTTTTTTGTTAGTGGTACACACACTCACTCCAACAAAAAACCGGCTTAAAGGTGAAAACCAAAAATGCTTTCTAAAAAGTCAGCATGATCTTTTCAGCAGAAAAAAAAAACTTTTCATACACTGCTGTCAATACTATATATAAAAATTTCGTCACACAAAATTTTGAGTATTTTGACTCCTACCCGGGATAGATGATTAAACGGTAATGTCTCCCACACATCCTGTTATGAATATATTTTTATCCAGTAAAGTTCCACACAGTAACACAACACACCTTAAAGAACCACCTGTGAAAAAAAACGAAGGAGCACTTTTTTAGAGGAACATTTTCCTTAAATATCCCCTCGTGAAAAAAGAAGAAATATTTTATTTTACGGAGATGGTCTTTTTCGATTGTTATACCACGGCAGTGGAGCATGCAACAATGAGAAGGTAACCAACATGATCAGTTTACCTGTAGACCATTTCTTGAACGTTTGCGTAGTAGCGTCTTCAGGTGTTCGGTGCTAGCTGCTATATGAGTTTAGTATGTGAATCATGAAAAAAGGGGTTGCTTACTTTGGGTACGACTTGTAGTTATGATAAAGGCTAAGGAATAGTTCAAGCAACAAGTCGCGACCAAAAAACCAACGACGTGCTATGCATAAAAACTCGTCTCTATAAAGATCAGTGTTGAAAACTCATATGCACATGTATGAAACCCCCTGCGAAACAAAAATTCTTGTATGAAATCGTAAGTATGCTTTTTGAAGAGCTAATTAAAATATGCAAGATCATAGTGAGTGGTCAAATAGTTTAAAAAATTGTCAGCAATGAGGGGATGACATTCATTCTCTATTTTTAAAAAAAGTTTCTATTGAAAGTAAACCAGTTAAATTGGTCCTTACCCTGAGAGTCTCACATTTCCCCGGGATAGGAGTATTACCTGAAGTACCAAATAAATGACTTTCGTCAATGAATTTTCTGCAATTTCATCATTTTTTAAAAATCAGGTTATGACTTATTCCTAATAGAACAACCAAAAAAACTTGTATCGATGATAATACAATACGTAATTGAATGTTGAAGACAACGAGAAAGAAGTTGTTATGTGTGTCCTGCTTACGAGAATGGCCGAAACAACAATCTCGCTAATGTACTGTTTTGCTAGCAAAGCTGACCCTCTCACCCAGATTCTGTACCGTTAGGTGAATTCCTTTTTGGCTGTCGTTCATAAAGTTACAAACCTTTCTCCTGAGATCAAGTGGCAAAAAAAAGATGCAGTAGCACATGTCATGAAACGATGTTACTCAAGCTTCGAGCCACCCTCAACGAATGAAGTGAACAAACAATCTCGCAAAGGAAAATCTCAATTTCAATTCATTCTAAACTTTATTTTTCTGGTTTCAGGGTTTTCACAGTAAAAAATTTCATAACATCTGTCCTAACTCGTAATATTTAAGTTTCTGCGATTCGAAGACAGCGATTTTTTTCTCAAATGGATACAGTAAAAAATCATTTCTAAATACAATCATGTAATTACCATCAATAAATTATTAATCACGACAGGAGAAAATGTGGCATTAAAAAATTAGTTAGACTAGCAACATTATTTTTGGATGCCTGAATCTCTTGAGGAGTAAGTTTACGCACAACCACATCACACTTTGGAAGTTTGATAAGATTTATGGATTTCTTTTGGAAGAGTTCCAGGCGAACACGGTTATTCAAGCCAAGGGCAAACATATAACGTTCTTTTTCAGTAAACGATGAGTCTGGCATGGGATACTTAGGTTCTGCGCGGAGCAATGCTTGAGATCTGCCTTTCCGCTTTTTCACAGGGGGCTCTTTCCCGGTGACTTTGGCGTTTTTCCTTTTCCGAGTTTGTTTAGCCACCTTCGGTTTGGGTTCAGTCACTTTCGGCTTTGGTTCAGTCTTGTTCGGAACTTTGATCAATTCTTTCTTGCGTTGCACAGGGACAGCAGTCAGTTCTACAATATGAACGCCTGAATGCTTTTCATCACGATGTCGCCTAATATCAGCTTCAGTCTCCCACGGAGCACCACACAAACGACAATTTTTAATCAGGATTGGAGTAAAGACATGCTTTGGTTTAGGTTTCGTCGATGTCGATGAGGCTCCCCCTTGCTTTCGTTTCTTTTTCTGGGAGGGTTGTGCGGATGAATCGATAATCTCGTCATCTTCAGAGTTCGAGCTAAACACAATCACTCGCTTCCGTTTCAGTTTAGACTTGTCGTCACTATCTGTTCCATTCGGGGCGTCTTCTTTGGTTAGTTTTCCAACAGTGGACGTAGAGCTTGTACTTCGTGCTGGTGAGGTTGTTCTGACTTTTTGCTTGATTGGATTTGCAGGCGCCTTTTTCGTACCTTTTTGGGTGGAAAATCTGCCGACTGAATTTGGAAAAAATAATTCAATTAGTACACAAATATTAGACGCTGTAAGTAATATAAACCGTTACTCACGTTTGTAAACATCATGCCCCTTCTCTACATTTTGAATATGAATATCAATCGCCGTTTTAGCAACTGGATTTGCTCTCAAATCTTTCGGCCTCGGTTTGAAATGCTGAATCTCGTAAGCTTCCAACATGGTATCAACAGGAGGACCTCGGTACTGATAAATAGAAGTACTTTGATGATATCTGTTGTCATAAAACCTAAAATCTTCCAGATCGGTTCCATCTTCATCGTAGTCACCCACTGTTGGAGTAATAGTGGCAAATCCTCCCGTCGTATTCTCCACTCCATTCTTTTTCTCTGACTTGTCCCTTTGATAACTCTTAGCCAGCTGTATCACAGGATCCCTTTTATTTTCAAACAGTGGAGTCACGTTATGCACCCGGAGCTCATGAGATACTAAATAACCCAGTTTGAGAAACGGTCGCTGACACACGGTACATTGATAGTGATCAGCATGAATATGGCGTTTCACGTGATACCAATACTTCTTTTCATCTTTGAACTTTCCGTGCGACTTGTTCGGACACCGGTAGCAGACCATGTCATCCGGAGCTTTTCTTGGAGCATCATCGTCATCGTCAAGCGTAATTATTTCCCACTCCCTATCGCTTTCACTATCTTCCTCCTCTCCCTCCTGTTCTTCCTCTTTGATTTCCTCCTCTTCCAACTCCACATTTTCTTCGGCTCCTTCCGCATCTTCTTCTTCCGAAGATTCAAGGTCAATCACTAGCGCCGAGCCTGATGACGATACCCGTTGGTGATGAATAGCAGCTCCGCCCAGTCCTCCGCCAACGCTCATTGCTGCAATCATCCCATCGACACTCTGTGCTCACAAACTACCTTCAGAACCTGCCAATTAAATATAAGTAAATGAAAATAAATTACAACGCCGCCAAAACTTTCTCCACGTCCTGTTTAGATTGATTTCGCTTTTCGTTACTGAACTGTATTTACTTGAACCTTCCATCGTTCCTTAGACTTATCCCACTGCTTACTGCTAACCTTTCTCAACAATCCGGAGATGACGAGAGGTCAACATCAACAAATGTGAAGTTTCTTCGACCACCCACCCAAAAATAACATTAGCAGTCGAATTGGTTTTTTGAGAAAGTCAACATTTCCACGTTCACGTCAAGCGACCAGCACTTTTTTATGACCGTAAACAAACACCTGAGACGGTAGAGCACGATGTAGCAGCACAATTGTGCCAACTCAGAACATAGTGAAAAGGCGAAAACACTTTTTCGTCTTGACTCTTGTTGTTGACTAAAAAGAGCTCGAGCCCTTGCAGTTCAATGCTCGCTTACAAGCTCAAATCCAGACAGAACACGACAACTCCGACCGAACTCAGATGTTTGATTTCAGAATACCGGAAGAAACTGGACATCGGATCAGTTTCGAAAACATACGATTAGTATTAATTACAAATTATGATTTGATTTTGATTTTCTATTTCAAAATCACTAAAATCACTGTAATACCAAAACTTGATGTAGCTTGATTTAATTACAGTACACTACATTAATCCTTCAATGCTATTGATTCGTCACTGTTTCAATTTTGTATTTTTTAACCTGACTTTTAAATGGGTATTGGTTTAGTATCCGTAAACTAATGGATTTTTGAGAATATATGAGAATAGTAACTTGTAAATAGTTTTTTCAAAACTTACCGGGTTAACGTTTATTTAGCCAGATTGAGTGAAAGCCAATAATGCGTCATAATTCGGTCACAAACAATCTCACGTTGTTTTCTGTCTACATATTATTTGATTGAAACGATCAATGACTTTCTAAGGATCTTTCGTTTGAATGCAGAAATGTATAGGTCAAATGCTAAACTATTTGGTAATTTACATACTCCACGTTTACTAATATGACTTGACATGTGAAATTTCATATTCATGCTATGCGTAACTTTCATGCAAAGTGGAACATTCAACATTTGGATTTTCATGATTTTAACTATGAACATGACTGAAGTTATTGACATCGTTAACAATATAAACAAATTCATGATTAATTTTAATTTTTAAACATATTATTTACCTTAAGATTTTCATGAAAAGTTCATTCAAGATTATCATAGTTATGCAAGTTATAAATGAGGTTTGAGATTGTAGTGAAAACAGGGTGTTCGGCTAGAAAATGAAACGATTCAGGTATTTCTGTCAAGATCTTCANGTGTTGGGCTAGAAAATGAAACGATTCAGGTATTTCTGTCAAGATCTTCATGAAAAGCAAGCATTTTCTATTCCCATTTCCACGTAAAAATTAGAGACAGGACAAGAAACAATAGCTAGAGGTAGAACAATTTTTCGAAATAAAAATTCAAGCTTGTTTCGGCAAAGAAAAATTTTAGCTAGCGACAGCGGAGAGAAGTTAGAGAAGGGCATGTTGTTTGAGAATTATTACGGATACAGTAAAAATAGGCATAAAGATGGTAGTTGTGTGTCCACGTTATACTTAATTTACTTAAACAGCAACAACCAACAACATAGAAGACGCGAGCGAGAACAAGATACATAAAAAAACATCTTTTTGGTGTTGGTACTTTGGTGAAACGGCCGCAGAAAACCGAGCAAAGCTTAACTTAGAGAGATTTTAAAAGAGATGATGGCTGATACAACATTGAGACAGAGACTGTGACTGTATCAGTTTAGATGGAGCTGTAACTGATGTACGAAAGTAGCGCGGATGGATTAATAAATTCTTAAACATTTAAAATTGTTATTCACATGATGATTTCAATCATTGTTCTTCAAAACAAAGCATGCAACTAAACATAAACATTGCGCATCTTGTCCCTAAAAACGAAACTAATACCGACAATGCATTGCATCAATTTTGTTTGGTCCATTGGCCGGCTAGAAACTTGACAACAGTCCGGCGCTTTCTCACCCTCTCCACATCTAAAGTCCAAGTATTTTTTCTTCATGTAATAATTTTACCATTCTTCTTCTTCTCCTTTCCGTCTCTCCGTGCAAGGAAGTAAAACTATTTACAGCCAACAAAAACCGACCCACCAGACAAAAATATCATCCCAAAAAAATAATAGAAAGCTT
>VICI01003671.1:0-12673 GCA_019593645.1 Akabosia matsudoensis
TATAACATTACCAATTCTGAAACCCAGTATCACTAAGGATTTTTCATTGCGTTTTCGTTAAATTATTTTGTTTTTTTATGTTTTTTCGAAACGCTTTTTTCTGACATATGCCCTTAAAGGGTCATTACGAAGATATTCTGCATACATAATTCAACTGATTTCTTCCATGAAATGTCAACTATTTACTAGATTATATTGAGTACAGTAAGTGTAAACTTGTGGAATGGATTTACGAAATACAGAGTACGCATAAAGATGTCAAGTCGATGGAACAGCCTTGTCATTGTTTCTGCGCATGCACATAACGTCTAATATTAAAAATAAAACGCATGGACATGGAAGCTAACTTCATTTTACAGTAATTGAGTACAGCAATTGCATACTATTACAAGGGCAATTTGCTATATTTTATAACTATAAATTGCTTGTGAGTAACAAAAAGTTTCTAACTGATGAAAATACTGGATAGAATTTACTCATGGGTTGAAAGCAAATCGTATATTGTTTCATATTTTACCGGAACAGATATTTGTCGCTTGAATCTACGTATCAGCATTTGACATTGCATGCTGTCTGGAAGTCTCACTCACATAAAGAACATAATGCACTGTGGTTTCTGTTTATAGTTTTCATTTCAGTGCACATCAGGTCATTAGTGCCATCAAGGAAAACACATTTATTTATTTACATCAAGATAGTATCACTGTATTGCCAACATTTTTTGCCGTACGAGCTGTTTCTTAGTCCTGATACAAACATGACTTATTTAGGCCGAATATAAGCTTAAAGAAATCATAATAATGACGGTAATGTACAACTGCTACTTTTTATTCGAAAGGAAAACGAGTAATATGGCTGAAAGTAGATAGCGCTATCGTATACTAACTATATCCCAAGTTTTCACATCATTTTACTCCTGGAAAATAGACTAATTTTTCATTTTAATGGCTTGATATAAGTTCCATTTCTGATATGAGCAACTAAGGAAAACCCAAAGGGTATGGGTTCCGACAGGCAGAAAAGTAAGCTCAGTATAACCACGTCACGTCATGCGTATATGCACTGGTCTTATGGAAAGGTTTTTGCTGAATAAACGTCTTTCTTTTCCCCCAATGCTTCTGCGTTTTTAGAGTCATGGCGAGGAAAAGACCATACCATACTTTTCTTTCACTAGTAACGACCAAGGAAATGGCAGAAACAGGCATTCGTAATCGTAATTTATTCGACACTAACGGTCGATTAAAGCACACGGCTGGTGCTCATATCAGAAAAAGTAAATGCTAACGGGCTTTAATGTTTGTTCTCGATATAACCGTCACTGCTGTACTTTTTATGCTGTGTTCCAATGGTCGGAAGACATCACGAAACCTTAAATTAGCTCTACGGGGGAAAATGTGCTTGCAAATGGAAACTATACAAAATTTCCTTTCCCCCAAAATCATCATCAGGCTAGAGCGTAGAAACTATTCCAGCCAAACATTGGTCTTCAGCAGTTATGCTTCGTAAAAAGCATTCCAGTCAAGCATTAATTCTTTTTTATGTACTATAGCAAGCAGTTTTGTACTCCCCCACTGAAAATTCACTTGCTAACTCAATTCACGCTCTCCACTTGATCTTCTACACAATGTTCTTACTATTCGTGTCTGCCAACCAACCAGCCATAACCACTCTCGAACTCATACAACTCACTCAGAATTATAATCAGGCTGATTTCAAGAGATATTTTGTTGGCTTTTAAGAAGGGTGTGCATTTTGATGCTTCCTTTTTCATCTGGCAATGCAAGTTTCTGAAATAGCGATTTTTCAATGCATTTAAATTACATGGATGTAAATTAGATCACAGCCCGCATTGAATTGAATAAAATACGAGCACTTACAAAACTAATATCATTTTTGATGAGTTCGTTTGCGACTGTTTTATTCTATTAATATTCTCAAGCTAAATGAAGACGGGATTGGTTTGCAAAAGAGAAATATCAGGGCTGGAAGAGTTTTCTCAAATCTGTATCCCAGTGCCTCTTGCAGCTACAAGCTGGGAAATAGCCAAGACTTAGAAAGGAATAATATTGTTGCATAATTATTTCATGCATATATTTTAATTGAGGGAAGTTGAGTAGTTTTAAACGAATTCTTTATGTTATCTACGGCCACATAGTGCTGTGTGCCTTTGAGTTTGCAAAAATGGCGCAAGTTTAATGAGTTAGAAAGCAGTCACTGTCTACTTTCAGTCCCTTTTCATGCGAGTTCGCATATGCTTCTAGAAAGCTCTTCGGGGATACTAGATGAGAAAACTCATTTCAAAGAGCCATCCTATCCTCAATCTCTAACTAGATTCATGGGATATAAGACTATCATCAGTGCAAGTAACCGCCTTAAAGTGAGTTGAGTGGAAGTGCTACTTTCAACTTTTACCTCCTGTATTTCAGCTTACATTTATCAACAGTAGGTCGACCAGGGAGAGCCTTTCGTCTTTCTCCTCATAAAGATGTAATGCATATCGCATATTATACTATTCTAGTGGTACACACTCTAGTACATAACAACATATATCATAGCATAACAAGGTAGTTATGAATTGGTACCGGAGACGCTTGAATGTATTTCATATACGCGAATATGTATCTAACAAAAACACTGACGGGGAATTCGAGGGCTCATTCTTTGAAAAAAGGTTTTTTCGTGAAAATTTTACTCACTTTTCCTTTTTCTACAAGCCATATACGTACTTCTATCCAAAGTTCGGAAGTAGTGTTGGGTGTGGGAAAAAAATCTAATATGTTGGCAATTTTGATACTCTGCCTCTTACAGGAGTTTTCATAATGGCCTTCCTCATAGCTGTAGTTCGCATAATTTGCCTTAATATACGTTTGGAATGTATGGAAATAGCTGTATTGAGTCAAAAAGTTTAAGCTGAAAAGAATGATGGTTTGTCAAAGGGAATATTCTATACATTTGGCTTTAATACGGACAGACAAGGCAATAGGCAGACCTGCATGAACGGTAGACAGTGATATGGCTGGTCGCAGATGCTGCACATTTTTTTAGAAAACTTAGAAACAGGGTGAGGGAATGTAGCTGTAGGAACCCGAAAAAGCAGCATTAGATTATATCATACGAGCACTTTTTACATGTATAAAAAGTACTCACTTCACTCAAGTACGTACTACTCAACGTCAATCGACACTAGTCAGTAAAGGAAAACGGCTCATTCAAATATATGAAAGTTTGAAGAAGATAGCTCAAGGATATGGAAATACACAGAGTTGAGATCTATGTTGGAAAAGAATAGATGAATGAGCTTTGAGATGGTTCTTTTTCAAAAGAGTGGCATTAGACCCTTAGGAGAAATATCGGGCTCGGGGGATCCATCCAAACACATGAGATTAGCCGGTGAAATTTCCAACTGTTTTCTCTCTCCTTTTTTAGAGCGTTGAGAGCTACGAAATGGCTTGGTATTTGAAAATGTCTGAAAGCATCCTTCCAGAGATTTTTCTAGAATAGCCGAGCCAAGTATGTATGATAGCTTATTTTTCTCCCGTATTCAATGCACCAAAATATTTTCAAGTCTGAGAGTCCTTTATTCACTTAAAAACCCAATCGCTCTTCTATTCTTGGGATTACATATATCATCTATTTTTCAATTCGGACTTTCATCACGCCATATGTTGTAGTATCTAACATGGCGTTATTTAATCTGCTATGTGCTTCCTCAAATTTAATACAAACCCGAATTGAGACTGTCGGTAATTTAATAAAATCTCGACTATCGAGAAGGAGTTTGAAAAATATCCTCTATCGTTGAATATCATAATTTTTTTCTTCCGTTATAGTATGCTTAAAACCAAACTTTCGTAAACTTTTAATGATTGCATATCCTGAATATAAGGACAATGTAAAATTACTAGATTTCTGCAGCATAAATTGTTATTTAATTGTTGTTAATATCTTACCGTAATTTAACAACTTACCCTAACACGACAGAATAAATTTCATCAGAAAAATCAGAATTCTCAACAAAAAAAGCTTGTGCGAAAGAATTTAGTCATCGTTCTTTATTAATCCCATGAAAACAAACGCCCAACCCTGAAGGGAATTTCTCATATATCTAGCTATATCCAGTGATATGAGCTTATTAACTATTCAAATATTGTAATCACAGTTTCATTAGATAGCTATAGATGTGAAAAATGAATTTTGGTGGTTAGCGTCGTAACATACTGTATCTAAAAATGTCACAAGAGGAAATGCGACAGCTCTGTTGGCGGATATTACATCACGAATGATGTGATACAGTTGTGGTATGTGGAATGTAGAAGCGTATTCAAAATCATGAAAAACATATGAGAATGTTGTTGTGTGAAAGCTGGTAAAACACACGTCCAACATTCACCATTTATAACTCATCATTTTGAAGGGAGCTTTTCTTCCTGTCACACGAAGAGAAAGGATTCTCTTTATTTTATGCTGTGCAAGCATCATTTTAAAATGTAGTGAAAGTTGTGTCCTCGCACTCATGTTGTACTTACAGGGAATAAAGACCACGAACTCTTTGGGAACGATAATCGCTTTCCCCTTCCTCCACTCGCTCTTTCAGTAGCACTCTAAATTCTTTGCATGGATTATGATGCCTCATCACAGCATACATATCTCCATTTTACTCATCTTCACAGGCGACGAGCTTTGCTTCTCTCTAGAATACCTTTTGCATTGAAAGAACAAGTCTGATGAACATGATGATAATCAGGAGACGGGAGATGAGTTTTTGTATGGGAATATATTTGTGAAACTCCAGAGCTTTATTCCTTTGTTGCAACAACATTGTGGTAAAATGAGGCTCATCTTCCCAGTTGTTCTATGGCCTTAACAGCTTTCTTTCTTGTCTCCCTTTGTAATGCTGTTACAGCCAACGTACGTTATTATTACTCATAGCAGTTTATGCTGCCTATATTGGTTGTTTTGTTCGAACGTTAGGTAGTTTTTACTGGAAAATCGTGGTTGTTCCAGCGACAAAAAGGCTATAGGTTGTTCTGCAAACGCTTGCCTGGATTCTAGCTGGTGTTTCTTGTGTCGCATAAATACCTTTTTATATAACATCGGATAATGTAATATGTCTGGTATAGTCTTAGATTCGTTAAACTCATAACCTTACTTCCGTGAATGTATTTATTTAGTTCCCATAAACATACATTACTTCCAAAATGGAATTAGCCTATTCCAAAGGATGGGTTTCCCTCTAATGGAAAATTCTACTTTATTTTTCCCATTCTATTTATGTTTACTACATTAGCCATGAACAATGAAGAAACCTGAGCATGAAATCCGAAAAAGTAAACTTGTATGTCAATATTCAAAATACAGTAGGACAGAAGGGACTATGTATTAAAGGCTGGAGCTTCAAATATATTTTACACGCCAAATATTCAAGTTAACTATATTTGTGTGCATATTTTGTTTGGTGAACATCTGAGGTGTATCAAGTGCCATTATCTAAATAGCCCTTTCTTTGGCTTGCCTGAAAATTATGGAAAGTAATGTAAATGAGGCAGTAAGTTGTAGACTGTGGACGCAGTTTCTCTCAGACAAAATGTAATATAGCACAAACATTGAGTCTATATCAAGCGCATGCAAGCGTCTATACATTCAATCCACAAAATGCAATAGCAATAACATTGTCGCTTCGGGGTTATAACAGACAGAATAGCATCCGATTATCTTATAAGACGCTTTCACAGCAAAAATGTGTTTTGAAGTAAATGTTAAAACCTACGTCTTAGTTTGAGATGTACGCTATTTTTTTCTGATACATAGTACAAGCCATCACTATCAAGCTTCCAAGAGTTTATCCACGTCGTTTTCACTCGTAATCTAAAACTGTCTACATGACTGTCATCATAATATTTGCAGCTTGTGGTGACATTATCTGTATACAGTATTCCGAAACAGGTTCAACCGGGTGTGCAAACTTATTCCTCGTCAGCGAAACAGTTGTCTGTCAACAAGATCAAACCTAAAATCTCCGGTTTTTGTTTGGATCTTGCGATTGCGTTTATATTATAGGTTTGAATATGTGAACATGAAATTGATCATGCAATAATAATATATCAAAAATAACAAAAAGGATGCATAAGTCATCTCATTTCTGTATAGCTATACTCATTCACAAGTTAAAAGTAGAGACTCCATAACAAAGCACTTCAGCGTAGGAATAAGAAAATTACGCGATTCATGTAAATTGCTTCGTTTCAGAATGTACAACGAGATTTTCCAGGAGGGCGATACGTCATTTACAATGCATAGAATTGAAACCGAGTAACAGCCAATGGTGCATGCCTGGTTTGTGTTGACATTCTAGTCTTTCAGCCGGGACAATATGATTTGAGGAAGGGCATTTGCTTTCCATATATGCGGCATATTATGTAGGTGACTTTTTTTTCAAGAAAAACACTGCGCTCAGATGAAAATAGAATTGATGATTTACAATGCATATAAAGACCTGGTATTTCCTTGCATTGTTATTGGCAGAATACTATTTCCCTGAGATATGACACGTACCGTATGCGTAAACATTTCGAATATTATGCTAAATGTCATATTATATCATTTTAATTTATGACAACATTTCGAATCTTCAAAACATCTATGTTTCTATAATGGCAAGAATACTGTATTAGACTTATACTACAGCATTTGTTACTTAACATTTTTATAACATTTAATTTTCTAACAGCCATGTGCAAGAGGTATCAGTACTGTGCTTGCTTTAGTGTACAGTAAAAAATTCAATTGAATGAAGCATAATCGTCAATACTGGTAAAAGTAATGAGATTCCTACATTATTATGTCTCAACTCCATGATTCCCCGTATCAGGATAAGTTGCAGTTTTACCAAAATCACGACATGTTCTAGGTGAAAGTATACTCGACGAACCAGTTGATTCCCTGATAGTAGTACTCTACCCAATATATCGTAACATTAGCTAGCATGTCATGCTAACAGCAAACGTAGTAATTTACTATGTTTCGTCGATGGAAATTTTTATTGGCCATGTTATGAGCGTTACAGGAATCAGGGAAAGTATTAAATCAACATTTTCTGTAATAATCATCAGGAATTGGGCTATGTGCAGACAACATACAAAAATTGTAGAAAATAAAAACCAGTAAATGTCGGGCGAAAAGATTGGGATGTAGTGCCTATTTAACTATAGTCCTTTTTTACCTTGACGGCATGCACGTTGGCGACGTTTGCAGCATTTTTTCGTGGAAATGAGGCGAAGAAGGAGAAAATCATATATATCGAAAACGGAGAGCGAACTTTTAATAAAACTCATAAAGTGCCAACCACGCTAGCCATAAATTGTAATCCAAAAAGGTCATAGCAATAACTCACTCACTCAAACCCAGTGAAGCGTTAAGTAGAATGTAAGTTAAGCATTATAAAGTGACTCCACACGAGCTTAGAGTTAATAGCCATATATATTCGTTATGAGAGACAGGAGGGATCTACGGAAAAGGAGAAAAGACCAAGAAAAAAATAAGAAAGCAGTTTGCCAGGCAGAAGAGAAGCCAATATTAGTATCTTCTGGAGAAGGCATGACGGCAATAGTAATGGTGGCATAGTCGTTATAGAACAAGTAGTAAGAAAAAGAAGTAGTCTTAAGATGCTGATAAATCGAAAATCGAACAGGAAGAAAGGCAATCCCTAGACCCATTCTGAATGGGAGTCTCCAACCATTTTCCATTTGCTGTACGAGCTACTTTTTCCCTCGTTTTCTTTTCACACATAGAAACATGTATATCCACATGGCAAAGTAAAGAAGAATTTAGTAGAGACACAAACAGCAGACACGAACTAAAAAAGTTGGCCTGACTGATCCAAAAAGCCAAAGTAATGGCTCAAGAAAAAGAGCTTTAGTGGAAATGGTTGAGAAAGAAAGCTAAAGGGAAAAGAGAGAAATCTAACCATTTCTATGTGCAACTTGCTGTACTTTTCTTCCTTTTCTATAGCTTTCTATATTGCCCATAATAATACTAGTGACTACAATTCCATGAGGCTGCTCTTACTCCTTTTTGCTACGTCGAGAGATATTCATTTTACACAACGACTGTTTTTTCCATGCCGTTCCCATTCAAACAAATATATCAGCAGTAAGAAATAGCAGTAGTTGTGCAGTTTCTTCAGCTTCAAGGAGCAGAGTGGAAATGACGCGATTCGCCATCATCCATGTGCACGTAAGATATCTCTGATATTACGTTTTCCCTCTTTTTTTCTCCTTGAACGAACTAGCAAGAAAATCTAATGGAAAGTTGGAAAGACTTCTATGACTAGGTGGTGGTAAGCAATACGATAAGAACCTCTACAAGGTGGATACAATAATATATAAGCCATTCAAAGTTACTCTAACTTGGCCCATTCCCACTTAGAAAGAAAACTAAATTTCATTTTCTCTTATTTTACCCAACGAAACTGTTTCATCTGCTACACTTTCACTACATCCTAGCCTACACAGACTGCTACTTTAAGGCTATTACACTTATTATGTATGTACACAATACACACGGTAAACGACTTTTGTGAGAGATTGGAAAGTAGTAGTTGAAGTAGTAAGAAGAAAATGTTCAAGGCAGTTATCGTTACAAGTGTAGTCTGCAAGTGGCATTTTGTACGGAAAAGTAGACAAAGAAAATGCCATTTCTGGCAATGACTACCACTGCCATTTCTACACGCACATAGTGTGCACACGGTTTGGTATAACAGCAGTTTCCAGTAACGTAGATTATACTTCCAAGTAGAAATTCATCCTTACACAAAAAATTGCCAGCTCCAGCCGTCTGTATATCTGCCTCAAACATGGATAATAGACAGCGGAAAATGTAATTTTAGTTGTAGAAGTTTTCCTCGGCCATAGAAGTCGTATTCGTAATGGAAAAAACTACAATTTTCCATTACATTGCCAAAAATACCGAACGTATACAACACATTTCACGTTTTCCGTTAGTTTGTTTGCTGTCTGACAGTACGCTACCATATGATATGAACAGTTATTACATTATTTTTCGGTCCTCTAAGCATGCCAGAACAATATACATAGCTATACCTGTATAATGTCGTAGCAAAGAAGAAAACGGTACATTTAATTACATTCCTTCATACATACCCTGATGGTCTTCAATTGACTTTGAGGAAATTGCCTCAATTTAAAAAAAAAAGACTTTAAAAAAGAACTATCTCATAGTTTTCTCTAATGTAAGTTGGTGTTGCCTTTGAATTCAAAAGTATTTGTGATAAATGTCTTTACCTGCTTTTATAATTATGCATGTATAGACCAGTTCATGACTACTTCCATTGAATCAGTTTCATACGGGTACTAAGTCGGCGTATGATTGTAATGGAAATGGAAATTGAGTCAAGAGAGAGTTAAAGAAAAACCATTCTGGTAGTAATAGTAATGACGAGTGTAATAAAAGAGCTTCGCCAAAAACGAATTGCTGGAACGACTACGATACATCTGTGTTTTTATAGTGCACATATACGGGTTAGAAGAAGCACAGGTAGCTAGGCATGAAATGTTATGTTCCTGTAGAGATCGTTTTTAGGATCTGCTATGATTAAACTTTGAATATTAGGTAGTAATATCCCGTTCCTTTCGAGTACCATTCCCATTGCTTCATGATGATTATTACTGGATCTTGGGACTTATGTTTGCTTGAATCTATGTGGACCCAGTATTGCTCTTCCGGAGGATGGTAATTTTGGAAGTCCTTGTATTTTCCTCTCATAGTCATTTGAAAAAAAAAACTAATTGAGATCGAGGTCATTGTCGTACTCGAAATCCCATGTAGTGGAAATAACACACCGAGCCCAAGAAAGAAATGCTACTCTATTGATGACCAAACTTGCGCATACACAAATATCAGGATATTTTCCTCTCGTCACCGAAAGATAATGATAGCTGAAGAATAAATATAATGGCTGTGTAGAGAAATATATTTTTAATTACATTTCTAGCATATGGTTAGGGTTCGTACTAACTGCTAATTGCCAGATCAACGAAAGCTTCGGTTTGGATCCTTCCACCCAGCCCATTCAAATATGGAACCAAGGAAGAAAGGGTACAGTTGGAACTGTAGAAAGCACTATACCTATGTGAAATCAGGCGGACGAAAATATTAGGTTTGCTGTAATGCTTTCCCGTTACGCATAAGAATAATTTGATCCATATGTTGACTTTCATGATGTTAATGCATAACCTAACAGTGTGAACTGAACGTTTTGCATTACTCGTTCATAGTGCATATAACATTTTGGCTGTCATCATTTTGTTAACATAGAGCAATGGATACTCTCTGCTTATTTTTTGACGATCATAAGCACGTATAGGACGTCCAAGTGATAAAGTCCTAAAACTCTGTACAATTTAAATGGCAGAACCGGACTTTCGATCTTGGATGCACTGTATTGACATGAAAACGCCGAGGAAGAATAAGGGAATCTACGTAGGCTTCCTTAAACACAACTAAATAACGCGTGACTACCAGGCCGTTTTTAAGCAGCAAACAAATGTATATGAGAATATTGAAATAGGATTTTTGCTGTCAGCAGGTTTTTTTCTTTCCAGAATAAAAAAAGTGTAGAATCATTGAGAAGTAGGGTGCGATGTTAAATATTAAGATTTTGGACTACTGTATGATTTGTGGATGGATTCTTTGGAGAAATGAACATTTTAAAGATTTTTTTGCATCCAACTGATAGATATGGATATGATGATACGCAGGGAACGGAGTATTCCTCAGTAATGAGATGGATACTCGACTCTCGAAACAGCGGTGGTGGTAGATATGACGATGACGACGGCTCGTTTCTATTGCTTGGAAATATCATTAGTGATGGTAACATATGGCTCTATTATTACAGGGGATGCTAGAAATATGGATAATGCTACTAGACGATCTATTGAGATGGAGCAATTTTATTCCCCTTATTTATTGGAAAAACAACATCGAGCAGGTGCGAAGCGTGAGTTTTATATCTATCTCTCTCCACTGCCTACCTTCTTCTATCTTCTACTACTGCTATACTACACACAAAAAGAAAATGAAAACTGTGCTAACATCTTTTCTACTGCTCCAAAATATACTCGCTTATTAGACATTTCAAAGTAACATTTCCTTTACTAAACCTGAATAAAACACGGGAACTAACTTACGTTCGGCCTCAATTGGGTTATCCTTAAAAACCATATTACAACCTATCATATAAGCATAACAACAGTATTTCGTTAAGTCTATCGACGACTTACCTTACGGATTTATTTTCGAGGACTATGTGTTGCTAAAGAATATCCAGCTTCATTATATCAATATATGTCCGTATGAAAGTAGTTATCATCGGAATAAGCTGACATGCTTCTGGTAAATCACATTTATTGCGTTTCAGTGCGTGATCCAACTGGAATTTCTTTCGGAAGGGCATGCAATAATCTTTCTAAAGATAGAATATCTTACATACGAAGAAAAAACGATCATTATATGGAAAACATAAATTAGCCTTACATGCTAATTTATTGTCACTAAGGGAAACGAAGGAAGAAAAGCCTAGAAATGGAAGAATTTCGACCCAAAAGGCACAAGCCATGGTTTAGAACAGTTACTGTGTAGGTTCGCGGTATAATACTGAACATTATTCTTGTGCTTTATGTTTATTGTCTCGCCGCGGCAGGGCAGTCTTACGTGCCGACAGTCAAGAGGATAAGCTCAATAGTTATGTGGCTTCTAGTATGAGTAGGGCTAACGAGTACATAACGTGTATTTCGCCTCTAAAACTCCATATTTTCAATGAAATTGTTCAAACTGACAAGGCTCAGCTCGTTTTGGAATATACGTTTCTTTCTCGAGTCGTTGTATAGCACTGAAAAGTATGCAATTGAAGACGGTGTGACGGCCATACATTATGAGTCTGTTTGTTGGGTAATACTCTCTCGGGTATAATAGGGAATTTTTGGAGAGGGTGCAGCATGCGCTCCACCAGCTTTTGCCATAATATAGTTCAAGTCAGACTTGTTTAGGTGTGGAGTTGCATATAATAAGCTGCTATTATGACTGTAACTTTAAGAAAGTATGTGCTCCAAACAACTTTTTATACATATTAGAAACTTCACATAAAAATATTGCTGTATTATTCAAAAAGCAATACCATTAAAACAAAAACATATATTTCAGTAGACGACATGCTGCTATATTACAGCTATTAACCTTCCTCTATATTATGAATGCCTTTATTTTTGTAAGCGATCTTGTATTATTTTTTTACAGTCTAATAAATATGATCAGAGAAAGTCATGCATTGGTATAATGACTTAGAAAAACATTGCCTACTCCTTGCCCATGGAGAGTTATGTCTTAATTTAGGACGGTAAATGGTTAGATTTTTAAAGCAAAGGTGGATTACATGCACATGAATTTTTACGTCCAAGGAGGAAAGGACTCTCCAGAGGAGCTCAATTACGAGAAGAAAAGAGATGGATATTTTTTTAGACACAAATTTGGTAAAATTCATGGAATAAATTATTTGCCTGGAAGAAGAGAAACTAGGAAATTTATCGTTAGCACTTGTGATAAATTCTTTTTACCAAACTTGCACGAATGATGTATTTGGCAACCAAACGTTGACTAT
>VICI01003672.1:0-12673 GCA_019593645.1 Akabosia matsudoensis
AAGTGGGCCGGGAAGCTTAGGTGAAATCCATACAAGATATGGTTTGATATAAAAATATATCTCTAATCTGCTTATTCTCGGTATGCATTTTATTTTTAATGCAAAAATCGACTATGCTAGAAGATGAAGATGGATGGTTGGTAATTACCTTTCGTAAGTCAGACTATTGTTCTCTTTACTACAGCCTCCTATGTTCTAATCAGTAATTTACGTTTATTTTTGTGAATTATCGATTCAGAAACCTGTGTAGTGAAAATTAAAAGATGCATGCAAAGTTTCCACTTTTTCCTACGCGGAATTTGAGATTATTGGTAGGAAATTGGTTACCGGAGAACTTTCTTTGCTTTCTTTTGGTGGTGGTATATAACTTGTAGCACATCGTTAACAGTAGTAAGGAAGCATGGGGAAAGCTTGCTAAACGATGCATAATGATAGCACGCAGTCAACAGTTTCATTAATTAGTTTTCTCCATTTAGTTTCACTAGGAAAGTTTCTACGCAGTATTGTCTCCCAGTGTAAGCTTATTGCTGGCAACCAAAATCTCAACGTTGAAGTCGGATCAACTCTTACACACAGTTCGTTCGCATACACTGCTTGTTAACAAGGAGAAACAAGTCTTAAAATAAGCTATTTGACTGTGGTGCTATCAGCGCGTAAAACAACAAAATTCATAGCTGAGTTGAAGTAGAACAATAGGAATATAGAATGACTAACGAGGTGTGCATGCATAACGACTTGATGACTACTACATCCTCTACGCACATTGGCTAGTTTCAAAAAATGCTTTCTAGGCAAAAAAAAATCATCCTACACTCGAAGCCTTCCCTGATCTTTATTTTAACTTCATAAAGAAAAGGTTGCATTAAGTTTTGTGTAGGTGTGGTTAAATATTAGCATTTTCTCTCGCCGTAAACAAAATGTATTTCACAATGTAAAGCTATGAGTAGAACATACTATGGGATGTGGAATGCTATGTACTAACGGTGACGACTAATTTCGTAAAGCAATCCTTCTACGCTCAAAAGCTATAAGTAGGGTCTCTACTTTCCAATATATAACCGCCATTTTTTTAACCTTTAAGGTTACACAGTTAAGTAATTACGTGGCACCTTCAAAAAAGCCGCAGGCGATTATCCAGTTCAACTCTGTTATTCTGATTACAATTTGGTGCAAGTGCTTTGCTTAATCCTTTAACCTTCTTTTCATCAGCTTGAGTCCCGTGTGAAAAACATACGACTTTAACATTATTTTCGTCTTTTGTCAATTCATGGCCCTGCTTCGCCCACCCACCAAGGCATACGTAACAGTACCAGCTTACATAATGGGAGTTTCCGAACTGGATACCTTCAGTGCTTCACTTACCATGAGAGTTGGAAGGGTCAATGGCCAAGTAACCATGTCTTGGTGGTTTTGTGAGAGTATACACGATGTCAGTTGGTGGAATGTGCGGATTAATAATGTGCAAAGAAGTTTGAGAAATGATGGCGGAACTATTTTCCTTCACCAGCACGCTTCCATTGGCCCCGACCTGTTAGGAGAAAATAATGTAAAATGTTAAGTATAAACGTGTGTTGTAGACTGTTTCCTTTCTCATTGTTCAACTGAGATCAGAAAATGTTTATCTCATGTTCAAGCTAAAATCAACAGTAAGGAAAAACTCCTCTCCACATCGAATTAGTTACTGTACCTTGACGTTTTAGAAACTGTACAAAACATGTCGGCGGTTGATACATAAATCGGTGAATGCAATAAACTTTAAATAAATACCTAGATGAGCAACGAAATAGATCGATGAAACCAGATATACTTGTTCCCATATGCGTTGTAAATATTTTCTTCTTATCTTTGCAAAGATTGACTAATGGGAATATTTGTGTAGTATGAAGAATGGAACGTATTTTAGATGAACTTTAATGGATTTTCTCACTAGCTGCTTAAAGGGATATACATTTACCAACGGATTTATGAATGCTTAGCACTCTGGTTTGGCGAACATTATGCATGCACTGATTGTATTTTTCTGTTAGCCGTTTAAACATAATGGAAAACATGATGCATAACTGAGCAAGATCATGAATGATCATTAGGCATGTCTCATTTTTTGTTATTCCATCCAAACAACAGATTTCAGCAACACTATTGTGTTTTCACTATTTTATTCTAAAGGGCTTGCATTGATGCAGAGCTACAGCCAAGCCATGAAACGTAATACTCTGAGCCAGCAAAATGAATGACAGCAATTATTATTACCTTTGTTACGATCCAGCACAATTGGTCACAATGATTGTAATCATGTGGCATATTTGTACATGTAGTCTGTGAAGTACAACCGAAAGGAAACATTCCAATTTTCTCCTCAACAAAAGAATAGCAATTTACAGACAACAAAAGTCTGCACGCTGTTCCGGTTGAATCTTACGTTAAGGACTGGGTATTGCCAAATGGGCGAGCTCGTAGCGTAGTACCTTTACCTTCAGCAGCACCGATAGAAATTTCGATTTGACACACAATGTCTAATGAAACTAACCATGTGTTAATAAATAGATCATACAGATCAAAACGTCCCGTTTTCACCTGCTGGCATGTGCAGGGTTGTTTGTTGACTTATTCTCAAGAGTACCAATATGCTTTGTAACAGCTTTTACAAAAGGGACAACTAACATCTGGAATGGGGTCTCAAAGTTACATTCAAATGCTATAAACAAGTACTACTCGAGGCGATCGTTATATTAATACAGTTTGTTTTTAGATGTTTTCCTTCTTTTTGCACAAAATTTTTGCGATTTCGACCAGTTACTTCTGGGAATATGGCAAAAATAGCTATGATGAATAAATTACAAAGCGATAATGTCCCATAATCAAGAATTTAAATGTTGTATGTACGAAGCTTGCATCCCTCAATTTCGCACATTATCACCTCCCATAAAAATTACATATTCATAAAACGACCCTGACTCTTAACAACTTTCCTCCTTCAATATTAATGACCACGTATACCACATACGCACCAGTGGAGCCAGAACTTTCTAAGATGTATTCTTGAGGCAAGAATGAAAATGCATAAAGTTTCCGCTCCCTTTTAATGCAAACTATCTTTCCCTGGAAGCTAAAACATATGCACGTCTCCTAGAAAATTTGCTTCCATCAACTATATACAGAGCCAAAGCCAAGCACTATTCGTCCAAAAGCTGTCCGTACCCTCGCCTTGCATATGCTCAATGTGGCCTCAGAAAAGAGAAGAATGCTTTACGACTTCTGAGCTCTCCCACAAATCTTCCAATTAACAGAACCTTAATTCCCTTCAGGTTCCTTTCTCATGCATACACCATTCCCCATTATAAAGCGTAGCAAAAATATGCGAGAAAATAACCGCGTCAAAATCAGCCTTTGAAATGAAAGTTGTTGTTTATCAATGTGCTTTCTTCTCGTAGTATTTAGTGCAGCTGCAAAGATCCATAACAAAGAAGCTAGCCACGGGCTCGTATATAGTCTGCTGCATAAAGGAACATGAACCGCTTTTAAAATGAATTATAAACGTTTAATAAAAAATGCAGCTTCTTAACATTCTTCGGCTCATCATTTCCGTTCAGGTGACGGTATTCACTCTAAATGCTCCTGAACGTATTTTTCGTTCGATATGGACCTATTATGTAGTATTTATCACGTAAGCCATGTATCCTCCAGACTTTGATCTAACACTGACGTTCAACTGATATTTACCAATGTCAAACGTAAACCGATCTATAAATTGGGAGTTTATATTACGTATGAAATGGTACATCATATGATAAGAAACAAGTTCGACTTTGACTATTGACTTCATGATATGGATCAACTTACATGTCTTTGTGCTTGTAACTTACATGATCTGCAATAAAGCTATTATTATTATTATTATTTGACTGGTTCTTATTCAAACATTGTCCATGAATTAGCATACAGCTCAGCACAAGTAATTTAAACTCTAGTCAACCGTGTGTTGAGAAGTAATGAATAGGAGGAAAAGATACACAAGGCAGAGAGAGAGAGAGATGAATAAAAGGAATTTATACCGCCTTCCTTCCGTTACCAAATAAGTTGGGGTTGGCTTAGAGAATGAAAATGGGTGAAACAAATGTTCACGTGAGCCAAAGCTATCGAAAAAAATTCATTCCCAACATCACGGGGTTCAGTCATATTTTCTCTCCTCAAACGTCTCAGTTTTACGGTTGTTTTATGAAAGTTACTTTTTCCCTCGAATAAATGGTACATGAACGAAGCATGAAACATAATATTATTTTAAAGCTTGAATTTTGTTTTCATCATGATCTCTCAGACAGCTAAGTTTAAAAAATAGCTTGTAAGTTAGATGTCTGCTATTTTCTTCAAAAAACCAACCAACCTAAATGAGCATCCGCCGGTATAAATTTTAATTAAAAAGGTTGCATGGTGCACCGGGTTTTTATAAATAATTTGAAGTTACATTATGGCCGAAGCTCGTGGGGATACCAATTTAAAATGCACAAGTACAAATTTAAATTAATAATTTAATACAGGGTTCACCAAGAACTTTCGCACATTCATCTTCCAAAAGCGGTTCTATTCAATTAAGTGACGGTGTAAACCCCTAAACCTGACGTAAAAATAGTAGTCTGCTCTTTTCATATTTTATTCCTGCAGTGTAATCCTTTACATACAAAAACTGTGTTAGAACATTTTGCAATTTCAATTACCCGTAGTGGAGTCCAGTAGGCTTCTGGGTAAATAGAGATATCAAAATCCGCTGGCTCGGACTCGGTTACTCCATCAACAATGGCTTGAAATCGAAATCCATCTCTTTGTACATCAACCACGGCATTGTTCTCATACGCTACCATACGACCCGCCATATCACCAAGTGTAAAATTCAATACTGGTGTTTGGTTGACCTGTCAATTTGAATGATCACTCCATTAGTTTTGTTTGCTGATTCGTATGCACACAAAGATGCTACAAAAAAATCGTGATGATTAGATACAGAATTCATGCAGAGAAAGTTTACGTCCTGAAAAAAAAAACTTTCCAGTGAGATACTTTTTATAAGATGAAACTTGTTGGAAGAACTCGAGAGGTTAAAGAAGAATCACTTTTTTAGACTTACTAACAAGTAGTTGTAAACAGAAAGTTAATTGTCTCGGCTTTCTACGGAGAGCAAACTCAAAAAAATAAGTACGGAAAGGTCAAACTGCTAAGCGTACAGTTTAAAAAAATCTCATTTGATATTTCTACGTAGTTGATTCTTTATTAAACATACTCGAAGCAGGATTTTATGGGTTTGTAGCCACCAAAACGTTATTATTATTACTTCAAAACGGGAAAGGGGAAACTCAAATGTCTGCTGTCTGCACAAACAAAGCATAAGGGAAAAGCGGAAATGAGAAAAGTCACAATAGCTCCACTGATGAGACTAGCAAGTCCCTAATGGTTAAACCATACCCAGAAACCCCAGCAAAAAATAAGAATTGCAAAAAATGGTAATCCAAAACTACATCCTGTAAAAGTACGAAAAAAAATCAGTGGTACACACAGACAAAAGAAAAAGAGATCTTTCTAGTTTTTTCATGGTTCCTACAAGACTTGTTCTTTTTTCATTTCCCTACCCGCTCGTTCCTTTTCTCTTACTTCATATGTCCTTGCAAAAGGCCATAGAAAGACTACACTACAAAACTGAACAGATTTGGAGGAAGACTCCGAGTAATATAATGGTAATGTTTGCCTTGAATACGTTCTTCTCATTCGCTTATTTTACTCATCCACCAGTTTATATTGCATTTTCATTTATACCAAGATCTCTCAGCAGGTTATCTTTTTTGCTTTATTGTCTATATATAGCACACACATCGAAACGAAGTCTAATGCATGTTTACTGTTCTGTGTACTGGTATGAATTGATATTCTTTAGGCATCAATGCACACATATTTACTTATCTTTAGTAGAGGGATATGTCTTTTTGCATGCGATGGGGTTTTGGTTTTAGTTTATCATAGCATCCTCAATTCTTCTACATCAAGCCTTTTACTTCTATGCCCACAAAGAAAAAAGTTACTGCTTTCACCAACTCGCGAATTTTTACTGTACTTATATGACTTATTAAGAAGACGGGCTTAGTATACTCTCCCAACTATTTTTTAACCTGATGGTGGCGGTGATACGCAACAATAAGACGGCCTCACGAGTATCCACACATTTCCTACCTTTTATATCTTGTAAGCTTACTCTTCCAACTGTGCTTTAGATTGAAACGGAGGAGCGGAAAATAGGATATAAAGGCTCAAATATTAAGTCATAAGTAGTTTATCGTACAAAAAGATACGTTGTGTATACGGTTAGACGGAGCTAATAATAGCAACAATTTAGTATAGCACTCATGCAGGCAAAAATAATCTTTGTAAAGTAGTTTAGCTGTTGTGAGAAAATGTTTTTGTGAGGGACGGAGAAGTTTGAACGCATTTGCTGTGTGTCTGGTGAATGGTCGAGTATATATAGATCAGTAAACCATATGTTAAAGAGAAAGCAAAAAAAAAACAAGTTACCCTAATGATCCCGTGTTGTGGTCCTGCCACAATCCGGATGAGTATCCTCTTTTGATCCACATCCAGGTTGGTTTCGATTTGTATGCTCTCATCAGTCAGCTTCGCCATCGATCCTTTTTTCCCAGCCAAACTAGTTGTGTTGACAATCTTCACCCATGGCGCTCCAGCGTTTATTCGCAGTGTACCTTTAAAAAGAACAAAATAATAGTGCAGGAAGAAAAGAAGGAG
The DNA here is from genome assembly GCA_019593645.1 of Akabosia matsudoensis. Taxonomy (NCBI): domain Eukaryota; kingdom Metazoa; phylum Arthropoda; class Collembola; order Entomobryomorpha; family Paronellidae; genus Akabosia; species Akabosia matsudoensis. The sequence goes on from VICI01003672.1 coordinate 6,781, forward strand.
GACTATGAACATCCCTAGTAGTTCTAAATTTGGTTCATTTGTTTCTAGATTTGCCAAACAGCAAAGTTGCATTCTGGAGGATTATTTTGTATCCGCCAATCGCTTTCGTCAGCCCTAATTCCAATTCCCTGCGTTGTGCGGACAAAGCTTTTTCTTACAATGTTGTGCAGGAGTATACATAGTACTAGAGACGAATTGATTATTTCGTTTACTAATACTATGCAAATATAACATATACCTATACATATATATACTTCATTAAAACCGCACTGATTGTATTTGTGTATGAACTTAATTTTCATCCTGTGCCAGACAAATAGGGTTACTTCAGTTTGCAGTTCGTGAAACTTGAAATGGGAGTTCTCGTAAATGAATTTAATTCTCTCTTCAATGCATTTTCTTGACAAACCAAACTTCTTGGTTTCTGCAGGTTCGGGGAATCATTTCCCTGACCATCGTACTACATAACAAATAAAAAATGTGCCTAATTCTTATTTGAATACACAAAGTACTAATTGTCGTTAACCTTCACCCCATCAAATAGAACATGTCTAAATTTTAATTGTAATAAAGTAAAATTCTACACATCCTACACATAAACACAAGAAAAGAACCAGACATTTAGAAACACGACCCAGAATAATCATAGAGGAGCGGTTGGGACCAAAAATCATTTAGTAAAGCTCTATATGCATTCGTTCAAACAATGTTGAAATAAGTAGTCAACCTAAAAGCCCGGTGGTAAACAAGAGAAAACCACAATCATAAAGGCAAAAGGGACCCATCCTCATACAGTGAAAATGTCAGAGCACATAAGTGAAAGTCAGAATTTATAGCCACTTCCTTGTATAGAATTCAATTTGGGAAAACAAAATTTAAACAAAGGATTCGGAAGACACGTAAATTCGGCAAGTTACTTTTGCGTCTTTGCTATTTCATTTGCCATCATCACATCCACCACAACGAAAACCCCACCAGCAAGCATATGTACTAAACAGTTTGTTGTGTGAATGGGAATGGGAATATAAAACTTTTTTTAGTCGGTTAAATTCCTATGCACAGTACCCTTTTTTGAGAGTGAAGTGTTTTCTATCCACATACCTACACAGTCGAGTATGCTGTTAGAAGATATGTTGTGTGAATGCATGGTCCCATAATAAGTTTTATATCTGCAGGAAGCCTTGTGTATTTATCTGTGTCGCTTTACCTTGCACATACATTATGTTGATTCGTCGGTCTGAAAAGTGCTCCTGATAGTTATGAATCTACAACTTATTTGGGACAAAAGAGGTGAACCATAGGGTCTATAAACACATCCTACATAACTTCTCTCTTCGTTTCAACAAGAGTGTTCCCACTTTGCACACACAACACATTCCTCGCCTCCTCATTCCTTTTTATTTGCACAACTACAACTGAAGTTGTAGTTGTTGATGTTGTTGTAGTTCTCTTTAATAGTAGTTCATGCGGCAGCTTCCCCATCTTTTCTCTTTTGTCTTTCTCAATAATGTGCTCGCCTTCTTTATTTCTTTCTCTCTTTATACTCTATCCATTCTCAGATACACAATTTTCTCGTTTATTTTCTCAAAATGAATAAAAACCTGTTGTGTCCTAGCACTTGACTTATTTAACTATCAACAATATGTTTTCACAAGAGAGAAAGTCCATGCAAACCGAAAGATGAGATGAGACAAGAAAACTAGAAAATAGTAAAAAACCGAGAAACTTTCTTTTAGCTTCTTTAATGTATGGCAAGTAGTTGGAGTAGCTTTCGTGAAACATACCTTCTTATGTACCTACAACAAGCATGGCCGGTGATAATAATAATCTTACAAACTAAGGATAAGGATAAGAGATGAGAAAAGAAGTTACTAGTTGACGACAATGACTTCTTGAATGTGAAAAGCTTGGGCACTTGAGAGCCATGAAAAAGGAAACTTTTCACCACACTGGCTTTTCTTTTTTCCCTTTCCCCTGCCGATTTCTTTATTTCTACAAGCCAGTAGCAAAACATGAATGTGGTGAAAGCCTACCGCCATCAGTGACAGTTTTTTTACCCTAGTCACCCACATACATAATACATGTTCGAAGATAATANTTTCTTTTTTCCCTTTCCCCTGCCGATTTCTTTATTTCTACAAGCCAGTAGCAAAACATGAATGTGGTGAAAGCCTACCGCCATCAGTGACAGTTTTTTTACCCTAGTCACCCACATACATAATACATGTTCGAAGATAATAAGATTCTCGTACTCTCAAATGTATTCCACAACACAGCTTTTCCCTTACAATCAACTTGCAATGAAGAACTGCGCAATATGTTAGAATTTAGGTTATCCTGGCTCGAAAACAATGAGTGAGGTTAGAAAAATAAAATCAAAATGCTGAAACATTGATATGCTTTCTAGTTTGTTTTGCTTTGACCAATTGACCAAATATCTTCGAATCTTTTTTGGACCTTAGGAAATGATTTTTGGCTATATGTTCGTCGGAAAAGTGAAAATCCTATATTTCTCTAGCTATGTGGTGAGACCCGAAATCTCTGGAGTGGCGCCCACTAAGAAAGTGCCGATGCAACAGCGACAAAATCGAAGTAGTGATGGTAGTGATGCTAGATGTTTAGGCATTCATTGATTTTCTCATCAATTACGTGAATGATCGTGATCGACGTCGTTTGCAATCGGTACATTTTTGTGCAAATTCTTCAGTGTCCGAAGGAAAGAGGTTTGCTATGTACCAACATGTGGGTATTAAATGTTTGCTATTTTAATGAGAACTGAGAAGCGCTGAGAAAACCAGCATGTAACATATTTTACATATCGCAGGAGTTTGATGACCTTTTGAATGAAGAAGGACATTTAACTGCATCAATAGGTTTGTATTACTTAATTTTGTCGGAAACCCAACGTTCAATTATGAGCTAGTGTACATGATTAATTTGATGTAGAAAACCTGATGTTTGTCGGTACGTTCCATCAGACAATGTGTTATCAATGTGTGGAAATGTTTAGTAAATTTTTACAAACACGCAGTTTTGTATATTTTTACTGAATAAAAATTACTCGAAGAAGGAATGAACACGGTACAAAAGAGCCAGACGTGACGCGACAGACAGCTACAATGTGATATGCTCAAATGCTACATGTAAAATCTTATGGATAATAGCAAAACTTCTTTTGAATGTGTATGTGGTATGTATCTGTTTGAATAAAAAAGAAACTGTTGTTTTCTGCTGTTTCATCTCAGTTGCGCTTTCTGATAACGCTGCGACATAGTAAAAGGAACAAGCAGATTCCTTTAAATACAAAAGACAACATGTTCAAAATAGAAAAACCGGAAGCAAAGAGAACAAGTCAAGAAAAGTTCCGGTGAGTTCAATTTATTGTGCATTCATATGAGTATGTGACACTTTTGCAACACATGCTCACATACTTTCACTCCCGGACATTTCCTGTACGCCCATTATTGTATTAAATCACTCCAATGGGAAATGTAGAGTATGTAAAGCTTTTTAAATATTAGTACAAAAGGAGAAAACTCTGACTAAAGGAATAGGAAACTCTGAGAAGATGAGTTTTTCGCTATTCTACTTTACTTCCACTCTAAATTCATTTTCTTCGTTTTTAATACAACCCTGAGCACAACTCGTAGACGTTTTTCTACACATTTTAATGCAAAAATGTTTTTTACTCCTTTTCTTTGAGTTTTACCCATTCCCGTGTTCCCCATTTGTACAAGACCAATGAAGTAACAAATAAAGGTTTGGTTATCTTCTTGTCTTGCAGAGTACGTACTTTTCTTTATACATTATTCCCCGTTTGCCCTTTTTATACTGATAAGAAGTTTTACAAGTTTCGAAGCGTCGAATAACTAAATAGGTTACGATAAGGTACTATGTGCTCCGTGAAGTCAATACTAAATAAAGCCCGTATGCACGTATTTCTGGCCCTTGTTTACAATGTTCAGATCCACACACCACAGCAAATGCTTACATACATGTTTTAGAAAAACCTTTGGCATTTTTCATTCGGATTTCAATGGAAGTTGTAATTTCAATTTATCTTTGCTATTGAAACGGTCCTTTGAAAAACCATGAAACGGGAAAGGATTGTGGCGTGGCATTTCCATCCAAATGTTGGTTTCATTAATATATCGACATTATTGAGGAAATGAGAGCAGGTCCCCTGCCACCTAATCCTAGGTTCAAAATATATTTTCACCTTATGAATAAAATATCACTCATGGAGTTTGTACTCCAGTTTACAAAAAAAAAATATCAGCTATACGCTTTCAGCGACCAATTGAAAAAACTTTTACACCTTGCCTACACTGGCAGAGGTACCTAACCATAACCCCTCTCATCGAAAATTTCCCGGTGTTTTATCATTGATACAACTGTCTTCAACTAAGTCTGTCTTAATAAAAAAAACCTGAAGTCCCTTTCCCTAAGCATTAAAAATGTAGTTTTCACGGCGGACTTTGAATCCTAAAAAAGTCAGAAACTGTTAAAATTTGCCACAGGTTTGCAACTCATGTTCGCTGGCGTCATGTTTCCCATTTAGTGACGATCAATAAACTTAAACACTTTTTGGCGTTTTCCCTAATACCCGTTTCAAAACGAAAACATGTACAAACACCGTATCCTAGACTAGCCAAACAAGCACACTAAACATCATGAATGCCGAAATGGTTTAAAAAATATAGTGTAGAGTAATCACTTTGCTTTTCAGATGAGCCGAATGAAGGATGACGATGAACGATCGTACACAATACAATACGCTGTCTAATGGATTTTATCTACAGTAACTCTGCAAGGTTATGGTGAAAGGTGTATGAACAAAATAATATGACGATATTTATGAGAATGCCGAGGACCGCAAGCAGCCATTTTCTTCTTGTTGACTTCGTATCCATCGTTAAAAAAGAACAAGTGCAGGCCAAATCCAAAAAAAATTGTTCCTGGCTCAACCCCGATCCGGAGTGGGTATATATATAAATGATTCGAAGTCTGGAAGCGGCATGTGACATTCATACAAGCGGGGAAATTCTCACCTACCTGCTCCTATTCAGTGTACATTGGTTTTACAGTTAAACTCTTGTAAAATAGTTCTAACGAGAGACATGACTGCTTAATACCTTTCTAACTTGATTCAGACAAGTGCTATGTCAAGCCCCATAAAATAATACGCTTGGACCAGGACCATTATGGCCTGAATGAGTGTCGAGCGAGATTACCGCTTTAAACATAAATACGGTTCGAGCGACTTTGCTTTTAGTTTTCCTTGAACAGGGTTTGTTCGTATCTGTAGTTCTTACAAGAGAAAGTAAATCTGATGAGAAAAATGCTATCTGAGATGAACACGATGCTAAAGAAAAATGTTTCTGGTTGAGCAAATCTTGACCTGATGATTTCCTGCACGTACAGCAAAATTTTGAAGCTTTCTTTCCTTGTCCAAAAAATGTTATAAGAGGTAAATAGTCGAACCAACAGAACTACGTTGTTGGCAACTTTGCCAAACACCACGTTATATATGACTGCACACATTCCTATGACAAAGATATCCTATGAGTCTCCGACAAAGATATGACAGATGTACGAAATCTACTAATAACAGAAGGCTTTGCAGGATATTTTCATGGATCTCTACAACAATTATAACTACCCCTTTTCCCAAACTATTTTCTCACTTCCTCTACCAATTAAGTTAATGGGACTGCTGTTTAGAATCAAATGCCAAACATGAAAATTTTCATTAACTCCCTCAAATATTCTCGGACATAATCAAAATATTTATACCTAACTAATTCAACGTGGTTAGACTCCATATATTGAGTAACGGTAGGGAGGTAACGATTAGCATCGACTAAATGTTTGCCTTTTATATTAAATGTAA